>JAXGGA010009115.1:35000-53031 GCA_038373865.1 Uloborus plumipes | reverse complement strand
AAAAAAAAAAAAAAAAAAAAAAAAAAAAAAAAAAAAAAAAAAAAAAAAAAAAAAAAAAAAAAAAAAAAAAAAAAAAAAAAAAAAAAAAAAAAAAAAAAAAAAAAAAAAAAAAAAAAAAAAAAAAAAAAAAAAAAAAAAAAAAAAAAAAAAAAAAAAAAAAAAAAAAAAAAAAAAAAAAAAAAAAAAAAAAAAAAAAAAAAAAAAAAAAAAAAAAAAAAAAAAAAAAAAAAAAAAAAAAAAAAAAAAAAAAAAAAAAAAAAAAAAAAAAAAAAAAAAAAAAAAAAAAAAAAAAAAAAAAAAAAAAAAAAAAAAAAAAAAAAAAAAAAAAAAAAAAAAAAAAAAAAAAAAAAAAAAAAAAAAAAAAAAAAAAAAAAAAAAAAAAAAAAAAAAAAAAAAAAAAAAAAAAAAAAAAAAAAAAAAAACAAAAAAAAAAAAAAAAAAAAAAAAAAAAAAAAAAAAAAAAAAAAAAAAAAAAAAAAAAAAAAAAAAAAAAAAAAAAAAAAAAAAAAAAAAAAAAAAAAAAAAAAAAAAAAAAAAAAAAAAAAAAAAAAAAAAAAAAAAAAAAAAAAAAAAAAAAAAAAAAAAAAAAAAAAAAAAAAAAAAAAAAAAAAAAAAAAAAAAAAAAAAAAAAAAAAAAAAAAAAAAAAAAAAAAAAAAAAAAAAAAAAAAAAAAAAAAAAAAAAAAAAAAAAAAAAAAAAAAAAAAAAAAAAAAAAAAAAAAAAAAAAAAAAAAAAAAAAAAAAAAAAAAAAAAAAAAAAAAAAAAAAAAAAAAAAAAAAAAAAAAAAAAAAAAAACAAAAAAAAAAAAAAAAAAAAAAAAAAAAAAAAAAAAAAAAAAAAAAAAAAAAAAAAAAAAAAAAAAAAAAAAAAAAAAAAAAAAAAAAAAAAAAAAAAAAAAAAAAAAAAAAAAAAAAAAAAAAAAAAAAAAAAAAAAAAAAAAAAAAAAAAAAAAAAAAAAAAAAAAAAAAAAAAAAAAAAAAAAAAAAAAAAAAACAAAAAAAAAAAAAAAAAAAAAAAAAAAAAAAAAAAAAAAAAAAAAAAAAAAAAAAAAAAAAAAAAAAAAAAAAAAAAAAAAAAAAAAAAAAAAAAAAAAAAAAAAAAAAAAAAAAAAAAAAAAAAAAAAAAAAAAAAAAAAAAAAAAAAAAAAAAAAAAAAAAAAAAAAAAAAAAAAAAAAAAAAAAAAAAAAAAAAAAAAAAAAAAAAAAAAAAAAAAAAAAAAAAAAAAAAAAAAAAAAAAAAAAAAAAAAAAAAAAAAAAAAAAAAAAAAAAAAAAAAAAAAAAAAAAAAAAAAAAAAAAAAAAAAAAAAAAAAAAAAAAAAAAAAAAAACAAAAAAAAAAAAAAAAAAAAAAAAAAAAAAAAAAAAAAAAAAAAAAAAAAAAAAAAAAAAAAAAAAAAAAAAAAAAAAAAAAAAAAAAAAAAAAAAAAAAAAAAAAAAAAAAAAAAAAAAAACAAAAAAAAAAAAAAAAAAAAAAAAAAAAAAAAAAAAAAAAAAAAAAAAAAAAAAAAAAAAAAAAAAAAAAAAAAAAAAAAAAAAAAAAAAAAAAAAAAAAAAAAAAAAAAAAAAAAAAAAAAAAAAAAAAAAAAAAAAAAAAAAAAAAAAAAAAAAAAAAAAAAAAAAAAAAAAAAAAAAAAAAAAAAAAAAAAAAAAAAAAAAAAAAAAAAAAAAAAAAAAAAAAAAAAAAAAAAAAAAAAAAAAAAAAAAAAAAAAAAAAAAAAAAAAAAAAAAAAAAAAAAAAAAAAAAAAAAAAAAAAAAAAAAAAAAAAAAAAAAAAAAAAAAAAAAAAAAAAAAAAAAAAAAAAAAAAAAAAAAAAAAAAAAAACAAAAAAAAAAAAAAAAAAAAAAAAAAAAAAAAAAAAAAAAAAAAAAAAAAAAAAAAAAAAAAAAAAAAAAAAAAAAAAAAAAAAAAAAAAAAAAAAAAAAAAAAAAAAAAAAAAAAAAAAAAAAAAAAAAAAAAAAAAAAAAAAAAAAAAAAAAAAAAAAAAAAAAAAAAAAAAAAAAAAAAAAAAAAAAAAAAAAAAAAAAAAAAAAAAAAAAAAAAAAAAAAAAAAAAAAAAAAAAAAAAAAAAAAAAAAAAAAAAAAAAAAAAAAAAAAAAAAAAAAAAAAAAAAAAAAAAAAAAAAAAAAAAAAAAAAAAAAAAAAAAAAAAAAAAAAAAAAAAAAAAAAAAAAAAAAAAAAAAAAAAAAAAAAAAAAAAAAAAAAAAAAAAAAAAAAAAAAAAAAAAAAAAAAAAAAAAAAAAAAAAAAAAAAAAAAAAAAAAAAAAAAAAAAAAAAAAAAAAAAAAAAAAAAAAAAAAAAAAAAAAAAAAAAAAAAAAAAAAAAAAAAAAAAAAAAAAAAAAAAAAAAAAAAAAAAAAAAAAAAAAAAAAAAAAAAAAAAAAAAAAAAAAAAAAAAAAAAAAAAAAAAAAAAAAAAAAAAAAAAAAAAAAAAACAAAAAAAAAAAAAAAAAAAAAAAAAAAAAAAAAAAAAAAAAAAAAAAAAAAAAAAAAAAAAAAAAAAAAAAAAAAAAAAAAAAAAAAAAAAAAAAAAAAAAAAAAAAAAAAAAAAAAAAAAAAAAAAAAAAAAAAAAAAAAAAAAAAAAAAAAAAAAAAAAAAAAAAAAAAAAAAAAAAAAAAAAAAAAAAAAAAAAAAAAAAAAAAAAAAAAAAAAAAAAAAAAAAAAAAAAAAAAAAAAAAAAAAAAAAAAAAAAAAAAAAAAAAAAAAAAAAAAAAAAAAAAAAAAAAAAAAAAAAAAAAAAAAAAAAAAAAAAAAAAAAAAAAAAAAAAAAAAAAAAAACAAAAAAAAAAAAAAAAAAAAAAAAAAAAAAAAAAAAAAAAAAAAAAAAAAAAAAAAAAAAAAAAAAAAAAAAAAAAAAAAAAAAAAAAAAAAAAAAAAAAAAAAAAAAAAAAAAAAAAAAAAAAAAAAAAAACAAAAAAAAAAAAAAAAAAAAAAAAAAAAAAAAAAAAAAAAAAAAAAAAAAAAAAAAAAAAAAAAAAAAAAAAAAAAAAAAAAAAAAAAAAAAAAAAAAAAAAAAAAAAAAAAAAAAAAAAAAAAAAAAAAAAAAAAAAAAAAAAAAAAAAAAAAAAAAAAAAAAAAAAAAAAAAAAAAAAAAAAAAAAAAAAAAAAAAAAAAAAAAAAAAAAAAAAAAAAAAAAAAAAAAAAAAAAAAAAAAAAAAAAAAAAAAAAAAAAAAAAAAAAAAAAAAAAAAAAAAAAAAAAAAAAAAAAAAAAAAAAAAAAAAAAAAAAAAAAAAAAAAAAAAAAAAAAAAAAAAAAAAAAAAAAAAAAAAAAAAAAAAAAAAAAAAAAAAAAAAAAAAAAAAAAAAAAAAAAACAAAAAAAAAAAAAAAAAAAAAAAAAAAAAAAAAAAAAAAAAAAAAAAAAAAAAAAAAAAAAAAAAAAAAAAAAAAAAAAAAAAAAAAAAAAAAAAAAAAAAAAAAAAAAAAAAAAAAAAAAAAAAAAAAAAAAAAAAAAAAAAAAAAAAAAAAAAAAAAAAAAAAAAAAAAAAAAAAAAAAAAAAAAAAAAAAAAAAAAAAAAAAAAAAAAAAAAAAAAAAAAAAAAAAAAAAAAAAAAAAAAAAAAAAAAAAAAAAAAAAAAAAAAAAAAAAAAAAAAAAAAAAAAAAAAAAAAAAAAAAAAAAAAAAAAAAAAAAAAAAAAAAAAAAAAAAAAAAAAAAAAAAAAAAAAAAAAAAAAAAAAAAAAAAAAAAAAAAAAAAAAAAAAAAAAAAAAAAAAAAAAAAAAAAAAAAAAAAAAAAAAAAAAAAAAAAAAAAAAAAAAAAAAAAAAAAAAAAAAAAAAAAAAAAAAAAAAAAAAAAAAAAAAAAAAAAAAAAAAAAAAAAAAAAAAAAAAAAAAAAAAAAAAAAAAAAAAAAAAAAAACAAAAAAAAAAAAAAAAAAAAAAAAAAAAAAAAAAAAAAAAAAAAAAAAAAAAAAAAAAAAAAAAAAAAAAAAAAAAAAAAAAAAAAAAAAAAAAAAAAAAAAAAAAAAAAAAAAAAAAAAAAAAAAAAAAAAAAAAAAAAAAAAAAAAAAAAAAAAAAAAAAAAAAAAAAAAAAAAAAAAAAAAAAAAAAAAAAAAAAAAAAAAAAAAAAAAAAAAAAAAAAAAAAAAAAAAAAAAAAAAAAAAAAAAAAAAAAAAAAAAAAAAAAAAAAAAAAAAAAAAAAAAAAAAAAAAAAAAAAAAAAAAAAAAAAAAAAAAAAAAAAAAAACAAAAAAAAAAAAAAAAAAAAAAAAAAAAAAAAAAAAAAAAAAAAAAAAAAAAAAAAAAAAAAAAAAAAAAAAAAAAAAAAAAAAAAAAAAAAAAAAAAAAAAAAAAAAAAAAAAAAAAAAAAAAAAAAAAAAAAAAAAAAAAAAAAAAAAAAAAAAAAAAAAAAAAAAAAAAAAAAAAAAAAAAAAAAAAAAAAAAAAAAAAAAAAAAAAAAAAAAAAAAAAAAAAAAAAAAAAAAAAAAAAAAAAAAAAAAAAAAAAAAAAAAAAAAAAAAAAAAAAAAAAAAAAAAAAAAAAAAAAAAAAAAAAAAAAAAAAAAAAAAAAAAAAAAAAAAAAAAAAAAAAAAAAAAAAAAAAAAAAAAAAAACAAAAAAAAAAAAAAAAAAAAAAAAAAAAAAAAAAAAAAAAAAAAAAAAAAAAAAAAAAAAAAAAAAAAAAAAAAAAAAAAAAACAAAAAAAAAAAAAAAAAAAAAAAAAAAAAAAAAAAAAAAAAAAAAAAAAAAAAAAAAAAAAAAAAAAAAAAAAAAAAAAAAAAAAAAAAAAAAAAAAAAAAAAAAAAAAAAAAAAAAAAAAAAAAAAAAAAAAAAACAAAAAAAAAAAAAAAAAAA
This sequence comes from Uloborus plumipes, assembly GCA_038373865.1. Classification (NCBI taxonomy): domain Eukaryota; kingdom Metazoa; phylum Arthropoda; class Arachnida; order Araneae; family Uloboridae; genus Uloborus; species Uloborus plumipes. Next base: position 48,244 of record JAXGGA010009115.1, on the reverse strand, counting down.
AAAAAAAAAAAAAAAAAAAAAAAAAAAAAAAAAAAAAAAAAAAAAAAAAAAAAAAAAAAAAAAAAAAAAAAAAAACAAAAAAAAAAAAAAAAAAAAAAAAAAAAAAAAAAAAAAAAAAAAAAAAAAAAAAAAAAAAAAAAAAAAAAAAAAAAAAAAAAAAAAAAAAAAAAAAAAAAAAAAAAAAAAAAAAAAAAAAAAAAAAAAAAAAAAAAAAAAAAAAAAAAAAAAAAAAAAAAAAAAAAAAAAAAAAAAAAAAAAAAAAAAAAAAAAAAAAAAAAAAAAAAAAAAAAAAAAAAAAAAAAAAAAAAAAAAAAAAAAAAAAAAAAAAAAAAAAAAAAAAAAAAAAAAAAAAAAAAAAAAAAAAAAAAAAAAAAAAAAAAAAAAAAAAAAAAAAAAAAAAAAAAAAAACAAAAAAAAAAAAAAAAAAAAAAAAAAAAAAAAAAAAAAAAAAAAAAAAAAAAAAAAAAAAAAAAAAAAAAAAAAAAAAAAAAAAAAAAAAAAAAAAAAAAAAAAAAAAAAAAAAAAAAAAAAAAAAAAAAAAAAAAAAAAAAAAAAAAAAAAAAAAAAAAAAAAAAAAAAAAAAAAAAAAAAAAAAAAAAAAAAAAAAAACAAAAAAAAAAAAAAAAAAAAAAAAAAAAAAAAAAAAAAAAAAAAAAAAAAAAAAAAAAAAAAAAAAAAAAAAAAAAAAAAAAAAAAAAAAAAAAAAAAAAAAAAAAAAAAAAAAAAAAAAAAAAAAAAAAAAAAAAAAAAAAAAAAAAAAAAAAAAAAAAAAAAAAAAAAAAAAAAAAAAAAAAAAAAAAAAAAAAAAAAAAAAAAAAAAAAAAAAAAAAAAAAAAAAAAAAAAAAAAAAAAAAAAAAAAAAAAAAAAAAAAAAAAAAAAAAAAAAAAACAAAAAAAAAAAAAAAAAAAAAAAAAAAAAAAAAAAAAAAAAAAAAAAAAAAAAAAAAAAAAAAAAAAAAAAAAAAAAAAAAAAAAAAAAAAAAAAAAAAAAAAAAAAAAAAAAAAAAAAAAAAAAAAAAAAAAAAAAAAAAAAAAAAAAAAAAAAAAAAAAAAAAAAAAAAAAAAAAAAAAAAAAAAAAAAAAAAAAAAAAAAAAAAAAAAAAAAAAAAAAAAAACAAAAAAAAAAAAAAAAAAAAAAAAAAAAAAAAAAAAAAAAAAAAAAAAAAAAAAAAAAAAAAAAAAAAAAAAAAAAAAAAAAAAAAAAAAAAAAAAAAAAAAAAACAAAAAAAAAAAAAAAAAAAAAAAAAAAAAAAAAAAAAAAAAAAAAAAAAAAAAAAAAAAAAAAAAAAAAAAAAAAAAAAAAAAAAAAAAAAAAAAAAAAAAAAAAAAAAAAAAAAAAAAAAAAAAAAAAAAAAAAAAAAAAAAAAAAAAAAAAAAAAAAAAAAAAAAAAAAAAAAAAAAAAAAACAAAAAAAAAAAAAAAAAAAAAAAAAAAAAAAAAAAAAAAAAAAAAAAAAAAAAAAAAAAAAAAAAAAAAAAAAAAAAAAAACAAAAAAAAAAAAAAAAAAAAAAAAAAAAAAAAAAAAAAAAAAAAAAAAAAAAAAAAAAAAAAAAAAAAAAAAAAAAAAAAAAAAAAAAAAAAAAAAAAAAAAAAAAAAAAAAAAAAAAAAAAAAAAAAAAAAAAAAAAAAAAAAAAAAAAAAAAAAAAAAAAAAAAAAAAAAAAAAAAAAAAAAAAAAAAAAAAAAAAAAAAAAAAAAAAAAAAAAAAAAAAAAAAAAAAAAAAAAAAAAAAAAAAAAAAAAAAAAAAAAAAAAAAAAAAAAAAAAAAAAAAAAAAAAAAAAAAAAAAAAAAAAAAAAAAAAAAAAAAAAAAAAAAAAAAAAAAAAAAAAAAAAAAAAAAAAAAAAAAAAAAAAAAAAAAAAAAAAAAAAAAAAAAAAAAAAAAAAAAAAAAAAAAAAAAAAAAAAAAAAAAAAAAAAAAAAAAAAAAAAAAAAAAAAAAAAAAAAAAAAAAAAAAAACAAAAAAAAAAAAAAAAAAAAAAAAAAAAAAAAAAAAAAAAAAAAAAAAAAAAAAAAAAAAAAAAAAAAAAAAAAAAAAAAAAAAAAAAAAAAAAAAAAAAAAAAAAAAAAAAAAAAAAAAAAAAAAAAAAAAAAAAAAAACAAAAAAAAAAAAAAAAAAAAAAAAAAAAAAAAAAAAAAAAAAAAAAAAAAAAAAAAAAAAAAAAAAAAAAAAAAAAAAAAAAAAAAAAAAAAAAAAAAAAAAAAAAAAAAAAAAAAAAAAAAAAAAAAAAAAAAAAAAAAAAAAAAAAAAAAAAAAAAAAAAAAAAAAAAAAAAAAAAAAAAAAAAAAAAAAAAAAAAAAAAAAAAAAAAAAAAAAAAAAAAAAAAAAAAAAAAAAAAAAAAAAAAAAAAAAAAAAAAAAAAAAAAAAAAAAAAAAAAAAAAAAAAAAAAAAAAAAAAAAAAAAAAAAAAAAAAAAAAAAAAAAACAAAAAAAAAAAAAAAAAAAAAAAAAAAAAAAAAAAAAAAAAAAAAAAAAAAAAAAAAAAAAAAAAAAAAAAAAAAAAAAAAAAAAAAAAAAAAAAAACAAAAAAAAAAAAAAAAAAAAAAAAAAAAAAAAAAAAAAAAAAAAAAAAAAAAAAAAAAAAAAAAAAAAAAAAAAAAAAAAAAAAAAAAAAAAAAAAAAAAAAAAAAAAAAAAAAAAAAAAAAAAAAAAAAAAAAAAAAAAAAAAAAAAAAAAAAAAAAAAAAAAAAAAAAAAAAAAAAAAAAAAAAAAAAAAAAAAAAAAAAAAAAAAAAAAAAAAAAAAAAAAAAAAAACAAAAAAAAAAAAAAAAAAAAAAAAAAAAAAAAAAAAAAAAAAAAAAAAAAAAAAAAAAAAAAAAACAAAAAAAAAAAAAAAAAAAAAAAAAAAAAAAAAAAAAAAAAAAAAAAAAAAAAAAAAAAAAAAAAAAAAAAAAAAAAAAAAAAAAAAAAAAAAAAAAAAAAAAAAAAAAAAAAAAAAAAAAAAAAAAAAAAAAAAAAAAAAAAAAAAAAAAAAAAAAAAAAAAAAAAAAAAAAAACAAAAAAAAAAAAAAAAAAAAAAAAAAAAAAAAAAAAAAAAAAAAAAAAAAAAAAAAAAAAAAAAAAAAAAAAAAAAAAAAAAAAAAAAAAAAAAAAAAAAAAAAAAAAAAAAAAAAAAAAAAAAAAAAAAAAAAAAAAAAAAAAAAAAAAAAAAAAAAAAAAAAAAAAAAAAAAAAAAAAAAAAAAAAAAAAAAAAAAAAAAAAAAAAAAAAAAAAAAAAAAAAAAAAAAAAAAAAAAAAAAAAAAAAAAAAAAAAAAAAAAAAACAAAAAAAAAAAAAAAAAAAAAAAAAAAAAAAAAAAAAAAAAAAAAAAAAAAAAAAAAAAAAAAAAAAAAAAAAAAAAAAAAAAAAAAAAAAAAAAAAAAAAAAAAAAAAAAAAAAAAAAAAAAAAAAAAAAAAAAAAAAAAAAAAAAAAAAAAAAAAAAAAAAAAAAAAAAAAAAAAAAACAAAAAAAAAAAAAAAAAAAAAAAAAAAAAAAAAAAAAAAAAAAAAAAAAAAAAAAAAAAAAAAACAAAAAAAAAAAAAAAAAAAAAAAAAAAAAAAAAAAAAAAAAAAAAAAAAAAAAAAAAAAAAAAAAAAAAAAAAAAAAAAAAAAAAAAAAAAAAAAAAAAAAAAAAAAAAAAAAAAAAAAAAAAAAAAAAAAAAAAAAAAAAAAAAAAAAAAAAAAAAAAAAAAAAAAAAAAAAAAAAAAAAAAAAAAAAAAAAAAAAAAAAAAAAAAAAAAAAAAAAAAAAAAAAAAAAAAAAAAAAAAAAAAAAAAACAAAAAAAAAAAAAAAAAAAAAAAAAAAAAAAAAAAAAAAAAAAAAAAAAAAAAAAAAAAAAAAAAAAAAAAAAAAAAAAAAAAAAAACAAAAAAAAAAAAAAAAAAAAAAAAAAAAAAAAAAAAAAAAAAAAAAAAAAAAAAAAAAAAAAAAAAAAAAAAAAAAAAAAAAAAAAAAAAAAAAAAAAAAAAAAAAAAAAAAAAAAAAAAAAAAAAAAAAAAAAAAAAAAAAAAAAAAAAAAAAAAAAAAAAAAAAAAAAAAAAAAAAAAAAAACAAAAAAAAAAAAAAAAAAAAAAAAAAAAAAAAAAAAAAAAAAAAAAAAAAAAAAAAAAAAAAAAAAAAAAAAAAAAAAAAAAAAAAAAAAACAAAAAAAAAAAAAAAAAAAAAAAAAAAAAAAAAAAAAAAAAAAAAAAAAAAAAAAAAAAAAAAAAAAAAAAAAAAAAAAAAAAAAAAAAAAAAAAAAAAAAAAAAAAAAAAAAAAAAAAAAAAAAAAAAAAAAAAAAAAAAAAAAAAAAAAAAAAAAAAAAAAAAAAAAAAAAAAAAAAAAAAACAAAAAAAAAAAAAAAAAAAAAAAAAAAAAAAAAAAAAAAAAAAAAAAAAAAAAAACAAAAAAAAAAAAAAAAAAAAAAAAAAAAAAAAAAAAAAAAAAAAAAAAAAAAAAAAAAAAAAAAAAAAAAAAAAAAAAAAAAAAAAAAAAAAAAAAAAAAAAAAAAAAAAAAAAAAAAAAAAAAAAAAAAAAAAAAAAAAAAAAAAAAAAAAAAAAAAAAAAAAAAAAAAAAAAAAAAAAAAAAAAAAAAAAAAAAAAAAAAAAAAAAAAAAAAAAAAAAAAAAAAAAAAAAAAAAAAAAAAAAAAAACAAAAAAAAAAAAAAAAAAAAAAAAAAAAAAAAAAAAAAAAAAAAAAAAAAAAAAAAAAAAAAAAAAAAAAAAAAAACAAAAAAAAAAAAAAAAAAAAAAAAAAAAAAAAAAAAAAAAAAAAAAAAAAAAAAAAAAAAAAAAAAAAAAAAAAAAAAAAAAAAAAAAAAAAAAAAAAAAAAAAAAAACAAAAAAAAAAAAAAAAAAAAAAAAAAAAAAAAAAAAAAAAAAAAAAAAAAAAAAAAAAAAAAAAAAAAAAAAAAAAAAAAAAAAAAAAAAAAAAAAAAAAAAAAAAAAAAAAAAAAAAAAAAAAAAAAAAAAAAAAAAAAAAAAAAAAAAAAAACAAAAAAAAAAAAAAAAAAAAAAAAAAAAAAAAAAAAAAAAAAAAAAAAAAAAAAAAAAAAAAAAAAAAAAAAAAAAAAAAAAAAAAAAAAAAAAAAAAAAAAAAAAAAAAAAAAAAAAAAAAAAAAAAAAAAAAAAAAAAAAAAAAAAAAAAAAAAAAAAAAAAAAAAAAAAAAAAAAAAAAAAAAAAAACAAAAAAAAAAAAAAAAAAAAAAAAAAAAAAAAAAAAAAAAAAAAAAAAAAAAAAAAAAAAAAAAAAAAAAAAAAAAAAAAAAAAAAAAAAAAAAAAACAAAAAAAAAAAAAAAAAAAAAAAAAAAAAAAAAAAAAAAAAAAAAAAAAAAAAAAAAAAAAAAAAAAAAAAAAAAAAAAAAAAAAAAAAAAAAAAAAAAAAAAAAAAAAAAAAAAAAAAAAAAAAAAAAAAAAAAACAAAAAAAAAAAAAAAAAAAAAAAAAAAAAAAAAAAAAAAAAAAAAAAAAAAAAAAAAAAAAAAAAAAAAAAAAAAAAAAAAAAAAAAAAAAAAAAAAAAAAAAAAAAAAAAAAAAAAAAAAAAAAAAAAAAAAAAAAAAAAAAAAAAAAAAAAAAAAAAAAAAAAAAAAAAAAAAAAAAAAAAAAAAAAAAAAAAAAAAAAAACAAAAAAAAAAAAAAAAAAAAAAAAAAAAAAAAAAAAAAAAAAAAAAAAAAAAAAAAAAAAAAAAAAAAAAAAAAAAAAAAAAAAAAAAAAAAAAAAAAACAAAAAAAAAAAAAAAAAAAAAAAAAAAAAAAAAAAAAAAAAAAACAAAAAAAAAAAAAAAAAAAAAAAAAAAAAAAAAAAAAAAAAAAAAAAAAAAAAAAAAAAAAAAAAAAAAAAAAAAAAAAAAAAAAAAAAAAAAAAAAAAAAAAAAAAAAAAAAAAAAAAAAAAAAAAAAAAACAAAAAAAAAAAAAAAAAAAAAAAAAAAAAAAAAAAAAAAAAAAAAAAAAAAAAAAAAAAAAAAAAAAAAAAAAAAAAAAAAAAAAAAAAAAAAAAAAAAAAAAAAAAAAAAAAAAAAAAAAAAAAAAAAAAAAAAAAAAAAAAAAAAAAAAAAAAAAAAAAAAAAAAAAAAAAAAAAAAAAAAAAAAAAAAAAAAAAAAAAAAAAAAAAAAAAAAAAAAAAAAAAAAAAAAAAAAAAAAAAAAAAAAAAAAAAAAAAAAAAAAAAAAAAAAAAAAAAAAAAAAAAAAAAAAAAAAAAAAAAAAAAAAAAAAAAAAAAAAAAAAAAAAAAAAAAAAAAAAAAAAAAAAAAAAAAAAAAAAAAAAAAAAAAAAAAAAAAAAAAAAAAAAAAAAAAAAAAAAAAAAAAAAAAAAAAACAAAAAAAAAAAAAAAAAAAAAAAAAAAAAAAAAAAAAAAAAAAAAAAAAAAAAAAAAAAAAAAAAAAAAAAAAAAAAAAAAAAAAAAAAAAAAAAAAAAAAAAAAAAAAAAAAAAAAAAAAAAAAAAAAAAAAAAAAAAAAAAAAAAAAAAAAAAAAAAAAAAAAAAAAAAAAAAAAAAAAAAAAAAAAAAAAAAAAAAAAAAAAAAAAAAAAAAAAAAAAAAAAAAAAAAAAAAAAAAAAAAAAAAAAAAAAAAAAAAAAAAAAAAAAAAAAAAAAAAAAAAAAAAAAAAAAAAAAAAAAAAAAAAAAAAAAAAAAAAAAAAAAAAAAAAAAAAAAAAAAAAAAAAAAAAAAAAAAAAAAAAAAAAAAAAAAAAAAAAAAAAAAAAAAAAAAAAAAAAAAAAAAAAAAAAAAAAAAAAAAAAAAAAAAAAAAAAAAAAAAAAAAAAAAAAAAAAAAAAAAAAAAAAAAAAAAAAAAAAAAAAAAAAAAAAAAAAAAAAAAAAAAAAAAAAAAAAAAAAAAAAAAAAAAAAAAAAAAAAAAAAAAAAAACAAAAAAAAAAAAAAAAAAAAAAAAAAAAAAAAAAAAAAAAAAAAAAAAAAAAAAAAAAAAAAAAAAAAAAAAAAAAAAAAAAAAAAAAAAAAAAAAAAAAAAAAAAAAAAAAAAAAAAAAAAAAAAAAAAAAAAAAAAAAAAAAAAAAAAAAAAAAAAAAAAAAAAAAAAAAAAAAAAAAAAAAAAAAAAAAAAAAAAAAAAAAAAAAAAAAAAAAAAAAAAAAAAAAAAAAAAAAAAAAAAAAAAAAAAAAAAAAAAAAAAAAAAAAAAAAAAAAAAAAAAAAAAAAAAAAAAAAAAAAAAAAAAAAAAAAAAAAAAAAAAAAAAAAAAAAAAAAAAAAAAAAAAAAAAAAAAAAAAAAACAAAAAAAAAAAAAAAAAAAAAAAAAAAAAAAAAAAAAAAAAAAAAAAAAAAAAAAAAAAAAAAACAAAAAAAAAAAAAAAAAAAAAAAAAAAAAAAAAAAAAAAAAAAAAAAAAAAAAAAAAAAAAAAAAAAAAAAAAAAAAAAAAAAAAAAAAAAAAAAAAAAAAAAAAAAAAAAAAAAAAAAAAAAAAAAAAAAAAAAAACAAAAAAAAAAAAAAAAAAAAAAAAAAAAAAAAAAAAAAAAAAAAAAAAAAAAAAAAAAAAAAAAAAAAAAAAAAAAAAAAAAAAAAAAAAAAAAAAAAAAAAAAAAAAAAAAAAAAAAAAAAAAAAAAAAAAAAAAAAAAAAAAAAAAAAAAAAAAAAAAAAAAAAAAAAAAAAAAAAAAAAAAAAAAAAAAAAAAAAAAAAAAAAAAAAAAAAAAAAAAAAAAAAAAAAAAAAAAAAAAAAAAAAAAAAAAAAAAAAAAAAAAAAAAAAAAAAAAAAAAAAAAAAAAAAAAAAAAAAAAAAAAAAAAAAAACAAAAAAAAAAAAAAAAAAAAAAAAAAAAAAAAAAAAAAAAAAAAAAAAAAAAAAAAAAAAAAAAAAAAAAAAAAAAAAAAAAAAAAAAAAAAAAAAAAAAAAAAAAAAAAAAAAAAAAAAAAAAAAAAAAAAAAAAAAAAAAAAAAAAAAAAAAAAAAAAAAAAAAAAAAAAAAAAAAAAAAAAAAAAAAAAAAAAAAAAAAAAAAAAAAAAAAAAAAAAAAAAAAAAAAAAAAAAAAAAAAAAAAAAAAAAAAAAAAAAAAAAAAAAAAAAAAAAAAAAAAAAAAAAAAAAAAAAAAAAAAAAAAAAAAAAAAAAAAAAAAAAAAAAAAAAAAAAAAAAAAAAAAAAAAAAAAAAAAAAAAAAAAAAAAAAAAAAAAAAAAAAAAAAAAAAAAAAAAAAAAAAAAAAAACAAAAAAAAAAAAAAAAAAAAAAAAAAAAAAAAAAAAAAAAAAAAAAAAAAAAAAAAAAAAAAAAAAAAAAAAAAAAAAAAAAAAAAAAAAAACAAAAAAAAAAAAAAAAAAAAAAAAAAAAAAAAAAAAAAAAAAAAAAAAAAAAAAAAAAAAAAAAAAAAAAAAAAAAAAAAAAAAAAAAAAAAAAAAAAAAAAAAAAAAAAAAAAAAAAAAAAAAAAAAAAAAAAAAAAAAAAAAAACAAAAAAAAAAAAAAAAAAAAAAAAAAAAAAAAAAAAAAAAAAAAAAAAAAAAAAAAAAAAAAAAAAAAAAAAAAAAAAAAAAAAAAAAAAAAAAAAAAAAAAAAAAAAAAAAAAAAAAAAAAAAAAAAAAAAAAAAAAAAAAAAAAAAAAAAAAAAAAAAAAAAAAAAAAAAAAAAAAAAAAAAAAAAAAAAAAAAAAAAAAAAAAAAAAAAAAAAAAAAAAAAAAAAAAAAAAAAAAAAAAAAAAAAAAAAAAAAAAAAAAAAAAAAAAAAAAAAAAAAAAAAAAAAAAAAAAAAAAAAAAAAAAAAAAAAAAAAAAAAAAAAAAAAAAAAAAAAAAAAAAAAAAAAAAAAAAAAAAAAAAAAAAAAAAAAAAAAAAAAAAAAAAAAAAAAAACAAAAAAAAAAAAAAAAAAAAAAAAAAAAAAAAAAAAAAAAAAAAAAAAAAAAAAAAAAAAAAAAAAAAAAAAAAAAAAAAAAAAAAAAAAAAAAAAAAAAAAAAAAAAAAAAAAAAAAAAAAAAAAAAAAAAAAAAAAAAAAAAAAAAAAAAAAAAAAAAAAAAAAAAAAAAAAAAAAAAAAAAAAAAAAAAAAAAAAAAAAAAAAAAAAAAAAAAAAAAAAAAAAAAAAAAAAAAAAAAAAAAAAAAAAAAAAAAAAAAAAAAAAAAAAAAAAAAAAAAAAAAAAAAAAAAAAAAAAAAAAAAAAAAAAAAAAAAAAAAAAAAAAAAAAAAAAAAAAAAAAAAAAAAAAAAAAAAAAAAAAAAAAAAAAAAAAAAAAAAAAAAAAAAAACAAAAAAAAAAAAAAAAAAAAAAAAAAAAAAAAAAAAAAAAAAAAAAAAAAAAAAAAAAAAAAAAAAAAAAAAAAAAAAAAAAAAAAAAAAAAAAAAAAAAAAAAAAAAAAAAAAAAAAAAAAAAAAAAAAAAAAAAAAAAAAAAAAAAAAAAAAAAAAAAAAAAAAAAAAAAAAAAAAAAAAAAAAAAAAAAAAAAAAAAAAAAAAAAAAAAAAAAAAAAAAAAAAAAAAAAAAAAAAAAAAAAAAAAAAAAAAAAAAAAAAAAAAAAAAAAAAAAAAAAAAAAAAAAAAAAAAAAAAAAAAAAAAAAAAAAAAAAAAAAAAAAAAAAAAAAAAAAAAAAAAAAAAAAAAAAAAAAAAAAAAAAAAAAAAAAAAAAAAAAAAAAAAAAAAAAAAAAAAAAAAAAAAAAAAAAAAAAAAAAAAAAAAAAAAAAAAAAAAAAAAAAAAAAAAAAAAAAAAAAAAAAAAAAAAAAAAAAAAAAAAAAAAAAAAAAAAAAAAAAAAAAAAAAAAAAAAAAAAAAAAAAAAAAAAAAAAAAAAAAAAAAAAAAAAAAAAAAAAAAAAAAAAAAAAAAAAAAAAAAAAAAAAAAAAAAAAAAAAAAAAAAAAACAAAAAAAAAAAAAAAAAAAAAAAAAAAAAAAAAAAAAAAAAAAAAAAAAAAAAAAAAAAAAAAAAAAAAAAAAAAAAAAAAAAAAAAAAAAAAAAAAAAAAAAAAAAAAAAAAAAAAAAAAAAAAAAAAAAAAAAAAATAAAAAAAAAAAAAAAAAAAAAAAAAAAAAAAAAAAAAAAAAAAAAAAAAAAAAAAAAAAAAAAAAAAAAAAAAAAAAAAAAAAAAAAAAAAAAAAAAAAAAAAAAAAAAAAAAAAAAAAAAAAAAAAAAAAAAAAAAAAAAAAAAAAAAAAAAAAAAAAAAAAAAAAAAAAAAAAAAAAAAAAAAAAAAAAAAAAAAAAAAAAAAAAAAAAAAAAAAAAAAAAAAAAAAAAAAAAAAAAAAAAAAAAAAAAAAAAAAAAAAAAAAAAAAAAAAAAACAAAAAAAAAAAAAAAAAAAAAAAAAAAAAAAAAAAAAAAAAAAAAAAAAAAAAAAAAAAAAAAAAAAAAAAAAAAAAAAAAAAAAAAAAAAAAAAAAAAAAAAAAAAAAAAAAAAAAAAAAAAAAAAAAAAAAAAAAAAAAAAAAAAAAAAAAAAAAAAAAAAAAAAAAAAAAAAAAAAAAAAAAAAAAAAAAAAAAAAAAAAAAAAAAAAAAAAAAAAAAAAAAAAAAAAAAAAAAAAAAAAAAAAAAAAAAAAAAAAAAAAAAAAAAAAAAAAAAAAAAAAAAAAAAAAAAAAAAAAAAAAAAAAAAAAAAAAAAAAAAAAAAAAAAAAAAAAAAAAAAAAAAAAAAAAAAAAAAAAAAAAAAAAAAAAAAAAAAAAAAAAAAAAAAAAAAAAAAAAAAAAAAAAAAAAAAAAAAAAAAAAAAAAAAAAAAAAAAAAAAAAAAAAAAAAAAAAAAAAAAAAAAAAAAAAAAAAAAAAAAAAAAAAAAAAAAAAAAAAAAAAAAAAAAAAACAAAAAAAAAAAAAAAAAAAAAAAAAAAAAAAAAAAAAAAAAAAAAAAAAAAAAAAAAAAAAAAAAAAAAAAAAAAAAAAAAAAAAAAAAAAAAAAAAAAAAAAAAAAAAAAAAAAAAAAAAAAAAAAAAAAAAAAAAAAAAAAAAAAAAAAAAAAAAAAAAAAAAAAAAAAAAAAAAAAAAAAAAAAAAAAAAAAAAAACAAAAAAAAAAAAAAAAAAAAAAAAAAAAAAAAAAAAAAAAAAAAAAAAAAAAAAAAAAAAAAAAAAAAAAAAAAAAAAAAAAAAAAAAAAAAAAAAAAAAAAAAAAAACAAAAAAAAAAAAAAAAAAAAAAAAAAAAAAAAAAAAAAAAAAAAAAAAAAAAAAAAAAAAAAAAAAAAAAAAAAAAAAAAAAAAAAAAAAAAAAAAAAAAAAAAAAAAAAAAAAAAAAAAAAAAAAAAAAAAAAAAAAAAAAAAAAAAAAAAAAAAAAAAAAAAAAAAAAAAAAAAAAAAAAAAAAAAAAAAAAAAAAAAAAAAAAAAAAAAAAAAAAACAAAAAAAAAAAAAAAAAAAAAAAAAAAAAAAAAAAAAAAAAAAAAAAAAAAAAAAAAAAAAAAAAAAAAAAAAAAAAAAAAAAAAAAAAAAAAAAAAAAAAAAAAAAAAAAAAAAAAAAAAAAAAAAAAAAAAAAAAAAAAAAAAAAAAAAAACAAAAAAAAAAAAAAAAAAAAAAAAAAAAAAAAAAAAAAAAAAAAAAAAAAAAAAAAAAAAAAAAAAAAAAAAAAAAAAAAAAAAAAAAAAAAAAAAAAAAAAAAAAAAAAAAAAAAAAAAAAAAAAAAAAAAAAAAAAAAAAAAAAAAAAAAAAAAAAAAAAAAAAAAAAAAAAAAAAAAAAAAAAAAAAAAAAAAAAAAAAAAAAAAAAAAAAAAAAAAAAAAAAAAAAAAAAAAAAAAAAAAAAAAAAAAAAAAAAAACAAAAAAAAAAAAAAAAAAAAAAAAAAAAAAAAAAAAAAAAAAAAAAAAAAAAAAAAAAAAAAAAAAAAAAAAAAAAAAAAAAAAAAAAAAAAAAAAAAAAAAAAAAAAAAAAAAAAAAAAAAAAAAAAAAAAAAAAAAAAAAAAAAAAAAAAAAAAAAAAAAAAAAAAAAAAAAAAAAAAAAAAAAAAAAAAAAAAAAAAAAAAAAAAAAAAAAAAAAAAAAAAAAAAAAAAAAAAAAAAAAAAAAAAAAAAAAAAAAAAAAAAAAAAAAAAAAAAAAAAAAAAAAAAAAAAAAAAAAAAAAAAAAAAAAAAAAAAAAAAAAAAAAAAAAAAACAAAAAAAAAAAAAAAAAAAAAAAAAAAAAAAAAAAAAAAAAAAAAAAAAAAAAAAAAAAAAAAAAAAAAAAAAAAAAAAAAAAAAAAAAAAAAAAAAAAAAAAAAAAAAAAAAAAAAAAAAAAAAAAAAAAAAAAAAAAAAAAAAAAAAAAAAAAAAAAAAAAAAAAAAAAAAAAAAAAAAAAAAAAAAAAAAAAAAAAAAAAAAAAAAAAAAAAAAAAAAAAAAAAAAAACAAAAAAAAAAAAAAAAAAAAAAAAAAAAAAAAAAAAAAAAAAAAAAAAAAAAAAAAAAAAAAAAAAAAAAAAAAAAAAAAAAAAAAAAAAAAAAAAAAAAAAAAAAAAAAAAAAAAAAAAAAAAAAAAAAAAAAAAAAAAAAAAAAAAAAAAAAAAAAAAAAAAAAAAAAAAAAAAAAAAAAAAAAAAAAAAAAAAAAAAAAAAAAAAAAAAAAAAAAAAAAAAAAAAAAAAAAAAAAAAAAAAAAAAAAAAAAAAAAAAAAAAAAAAAAAAAAAAAAAAAAAAAAAAAAAAAAAAAAAAAAAAAAAAAAAAAAAAAAAAAAAAAAAAAAAAAAAAAAAAAAAAAAAAAAAAAAAAAAAAAAAAAAAAAAAAAAAAAAAAAAAAAAAAAAAAAAAAAAAAAAAAAAAAAAAAAAAAAAAAAAAAAAAAAAAAAAAAAAAAACAAAAAAAAAAAAAAAAAAAAAAAAAAAAAAAAAAAAAAAAAAAAAAAAAAAAAAAAAAAAAAAAAAAAAAAAAAAAAAAAAAAAAAAAAAAAAAAAAAAAAAAAAAAAAAAAAAAAAAAAAAAAAAAAAAAAAAAAAAAAAAAAAAAAAAAAACAAAAAAAAAAAAAAAAAAAAAAAAAAAAAAAAAAAAAAAAAAAAAAAAAAAAAAAAAAAAAACAAAAAAAAAAAAAAAAAAAAAAAAAAAAAAAAAAAAAAAAAAAAAAAAAAAAAAAAAAAAAAAAAAAAAAAAAAAAAAAAAAAAAAAAAAAAAAAAAAAAAAAAAAAAAAAAAAAAAAAAAAAAAAAAAAAAAAAAAAAACAAAAAAAAAAAAAAAAAAAAAAAAAAAAAAAAAAAAAAAAAAAAAAAAAAAAAAAAAAAAAAAAAAAAAAAAAAAAAAAAAAAAAAAAAAAAAAAAAAAAAAAAAAAAAAAAAAAAAAAAAAAAAAAAAAAAAAAAAAAAAAAAAAAAAAAAAAAAAAAAAAAAAAAAAAAAAAAAAAAAAAAAAAAAAAAAAAAAAAAAAAAAAAAAAAAAAAAAAAAAAAAAAAAAAAAAAAAAAAAAAAAAAAAAAAAAAAAA
>JAXGGA010009115.1:0-27500 GCA_038373865.1 Uloborus plumipes | reverse complement strand
CCCATTTATTATGCAGGTTTAACTTGTAATTTAACTACGGTATACTCCCAATTATCCGCGCAATTGGGTGGCACGATTATCGCGAATAACGAAAAAAGGATAAAAATAAGTGATAAAAAGAAGATAAAAATTGTGTTTTGCTTAAAATTAATCGTATTGTGTATAAAAAGTGTTATAAACAATGAAGATAGGAACAGGATTACACATTTCGTTGCTTTGGAAGAATAACGCTGCAACTCAAAATAGCCCATTTTTCAGGAGAGCAATTTTTAACTTTTCAGAAACTTCTATCGCGCTTGTGCTCAAAACTATTGCGACTATTTTAATGAAACTAGCATTAAAAAAATCGCATTTTAATCTCTTTTCTAATGTAGCATGATTGACTTCAATGGCATTTTAACTAATGACATAGTTTTAAAAAGAGTGAAGGTAGTTTGAGTTACATCAGTGTTCTCCAAAAATTGCTCCCTAGCGGATATTTTTAACACTTTTGAGTTGTAACCTTGTTCATCATAAAGAGCGATTTTTTCTGAACAAAATGATATAAAAATGTCATTTTTCGATTTTTTTGAGTTGCAGTGTTATTCTTCCAAAGCGACGATTTGTGTTGTAAGTTCTGAAGCACATACAATCTATAAAGAATAGTAGTGTAAATTTTCGCTTCCGAAGCAGTTTCTACAAAGTTTCGAAATTTGGGTGACTGGGGAGGACGGGGGGGGGGGCCAGTAAGACTCTAATAAAAAAATTCTAAAACAGATTCGTAAAAAATGCCTAATATTTTTTTTTAAGTCGGCGCCACTGTGTGCTGTGCTGATTCCGGGATTTCTCCTGTAGACAATTTAAAAAATTACTTATGTCATCGTTAGTAATATGGGGGGGGGGGGGGGGCTCTTTACAAAATAATTCCAAAAGAGATAGAAGGTTTTGGCACAAATTAGGCAGTAAGGTGTGGGAAAGAGTTTCGCGAAATATCTTCAAAATTGATTAGCGGGCTGTGACATTTTCGAAATTCCCCCCTGGGCGGAGATACGAGGATCGTTTAAAAATCTTTTACTCATGTGCATTTTTCAAAAAAATCATCACCTGAATCCTGAATGGGAAAATCTTCAGTTCCTATTGTGTTTCTTTTAATAATTAATAAATATTCTAAAGAAGTACCAAGTTAAAAATATTTCTTCTTCATGAAAGCCGTTTCCGGAGAGCACAACCGATCCTGCAGGGTTCCCACGGGCCTGAAAAAGGCCCTATAAAGGCCCGATTTTTGAGTTTGATTTTTAGGGGCCCCTAAAAAGGCCATATATTTTATCAAAAGCCCTAAAAATGATTCAAAGCCCTATTTTTTTTTTAAAGAATTTGTAAGAATTCTAAGTACGCATCTCGCTCCCTTCCATTTTTTCTCGATCGTCGTAACACAGCGTGGAGATTCAAGGTCGCAGATCAAGGTGAGACTTATCGGGCTTTAGCCACGCCTGTGGTATGAGGGTGAGCTTTTATTGGGTATCGTTTTCCGTGACGTATACGTGGCTCCTGGCACAGCCATCTTAACACAAGTATTTAGAAGGCTGTGCTCCTGGTTGCAAAGAAAAAAGACAAAAAATTAAAGATTATAAATCTGCTGAACAGCTGAACTTGTTATTTTATGGACGTTCTTCGACGATTGTTGATACGTAGGAGCGTGGGTCGATTTTGCACGGCGATTTGAAATAGCGTGCAGTTCTGTTTTCTCTTCGTATCTTGTTTGCAGTGGTGCAAGTGCTGCGCAAATTGCGCCACGCTGCGCCAAATAAAGAATCTTGCGCCATCCTGCTCCCAAACGCACTTTTAGATCGAAATTGCGCCTGACTGCGCCAAAACGGCCGTTTTTCTAGCGAATATCGCTAAAAAGGGGATAACTTCTGCTTTTGTTAACCGTACGTTATGACGGTTGCTATGGCGATATTCTGAACATGTGCGTCGCGAAAAATATTCTCCTTATCTGAAATTTCAATCCTTTTGCATCTTGCAAAAATTTTGATATTTTTCACAATCCAAAATTATTTTGACACATGCTACCTCAGCTTAACTTATTTTATGTTTTATTTTGAGAAAAAAGTAATTTATTTTTAAAAGCTTGTCAACATCTAGCATTTACGTCGCGGACGAAGCTTCCTCTGTTGAAGATTTCAATCCAAATGCATCTTGCAAACATTTTAATATTTTTGACAATTAACCGTTATTTTGACAATAGATACCTTCCATTAGCTAATTTTAGCTTATATTTTGATAACAAACAATTTATTTTTTCTATTTATATACCTATTAATTTTTCCAAGCTTGATTTTAATAAGCATTAGGTTCTCCATTGCTTCATTTTTTGGAAAGCAATTAAAACAATCAAGCACATAATGTTTAATTATGATTTTGTACTGAAAGGCAGTATTTTGAAAAGTTGAATTTGTAAAATTATAATTTTAATAGCTTAAAATAGAATTTTCCATGCTACTAGCAGCAGTGCTCCCATTAGGTCATTAAAGGAAAGATAAAATATTGATGTGTTGTACAAAATTCAGAGATACTTTATGGCAGCACATAATTATCTCATTCTACTGTTTAGAAGTTCTAAAGTTTTGTAACCAGCACATATTTAAGGCATTAAAAGCAGAGAGACAAACAAATTAAATGTGAAGCAGTATACGATAGTTACACAAGAAGCTTAATCCAATCAAGAGTCATCAGATTTTTTATTAAATTTAGCAAACCAACGACTAAAGTCAGCTGTTAAGAACAATGTCTTGTCTGAAATCGAGTTGCAAAATGGATTTTAGAAGATGCAGAGAAGTTATGAATGAGAAAGAGAAAGAACAGTAGAACAAAAAGAAGCGAAGTTAAACTTTTAAATTAAGGTTTTTCAATTTTTAGCTCACAAAATCTAATTTTGCACGATAAAACATAAAAAAAACTTTAGTTTACTTTTCAAGCACAAAAATAGTTATTTCCTCAATTTTAAGTTAAAGCTCATTGTTAACAAAAGAATATCCAAATGTTATTGATAATTATGCAACTAAAAAACCAAAATATGTCTAAATTTTTCATATTGTCGTGGAAGTTTTAAACCAAACGTTTGCATTTCATATTTGACCACCACGAATGCGCTCCTAGGTGGATAGGATTTTTTTCTTTTATATAGGCCTAGAGTCTGCTTGTTAATCCTTCAATTTTATAAATTGAAGTGTGTGTCATATTGTACTACATTTAAATGGTTTAAAAGGAACTGCTACAATTTTATTTAAAATTTGTTCATAAAATTTTTGGCGTGAGTGTAGTAGCTGTATAGTACCCGTTGCTCGTTTCTTAAGCTGTGTTAAAAATGTAAAATGATACATAACTGGTAATAAAATGTATATGGGAGTTGAAGCTTTGCTGTTTATAGAAATGAATATATTGTGCAAGAACATAGTAGTTATGTCTTTCGACTAACTGATAAGCTTTTCCTTTAAAAGTTAGTTATTCAGCAGAAGTACGACTAGATAACGTCAAGTGGCCCTATATATTCTGGAAAATGGGCCTGAAAAAGGCCATATAAAGGCCCTATTTTTTAATCTGCTGAGAGGGTGGGAACCCTGTCCTGACATCATTAAAAATCGTCTAAATTTGCGGAAGATGCACACAAACTCCTGGGAAAACTACCTTGAAAATGAAATGCAGTGAGCATTCTTGTGTTGAAAATAGCACGATTGTTATTTTTCTTCAGTCAAAGGGTTCATTTTTGAGATCGCGATTTTTGTAAAGGATTCGATTTTACGATCGCTGTTTTCGTAAGGGTTTGATTTTGCGGTTATAATTTTTACTATCTGTTGCTTTTATTTTGCATTATTACCAATAAAATTTTGCGATTTAGCCGTATCATATTCTGTTTTAAAAATATAAACACCATCAATCGGAAAATTCGCGAATGCGGCAATTCCCGCAATTTTCGCGCCGTCAGTCCGTTTATTGTAATTATTTATTCTTTATTTCACAATAAAATCATGCAAAAATACAGAAGAATGTTTGAGTATTTACACTTCTTTAGCGTCTGTTTAAAATAGTAAGATTGAATGGAAAAAATCTTATCGTTTTTGAGTGTTTTTTTTCCAAGAGTTTTTCGGGAAAATTTTTCTGAAATTCTGCGTATAAGTCGACCCCCTAACTTTATACTTCATTTTTTGGACTAAATTTCTCGACTTATACGCGAGTACATACGGTATTTTGGCAATTTTTTTCCAAAAACTCCGGCAGAGCCTCCCGTATTATTGACATTCATTCAATTTTACGTTTTCGGAGCCACGATGCGATGTAGAAAACCCGTGACACCATGCACACATAACAAAATGCTTGAAATGTTTCACCTAAAAGAAGGCTCACATTGTTACGAAAAAAAAAAAAAATCACATTAAGCAACAACACAAATATTCAAAAATTGCAAAAAAAAAAAAAAAATCAAGTAGCTTGGGGGGGGGGGGGGGCCTCAAAATATTTTCCGTCTTGAACACATCACTAAACTTGCACCCATGATTCAATATCATCACTGCCGAGGAAAATGTAATATTCACCATCACTTTTACATTTTCTTAAAAATTTTACGCAATTGGGTTCTGCAGTTTCACGATCTTGGGTAATTATTTACCCCCTGTATTATTTTTAGGCTTTCCCACATTCACTTTGATATAATTAAAGGATACCCATGATCCTACATGGCTTGTGGAAGGCTGGGAAATGTCTTCTTCTTCTTTTTTTCGAGTCAACATATCTTTACGCTTTTTGTAGATTTCTTTTTAGGTAAACCAGGTTTAAATATATAGGAAAAAATACCACTGTTATTGTTGCCAACACATTTTCAGCATATATAAAGCTTAGGTAGTGAGGATGCACATAAATAACTATTTTTGTAGTCCCTTAAATTAATCATATGCCCTTCTGATTCATAAAATGTAATGTTTACCCAAATTACCCCATGTTCTTAAATCATTAATTACATAAAAACTAACAATGATAAATGTTTCAATTCAATGACAAATTAAAGCAAACATATGTAATGTACACGTATCCAAATTTGGAAAACATAGAGTGGCTGGTTAATTAGCAGCACTGTTTGGAAGTAGTTGGTTTGCATTGCATTGCCATCTCCAAAAAAGTGAATTTATTTTTTATCAATTTCAATAAGAGTATTGACAACATTTTTTTCAGCATATACTGATAATTAAAGATGATGTTTATAACTCTGAATTTTGTGAGTGTTATATTAAATGATTAGTTTTCATTTTATTCAATAAAAAGTAACTTATACCCAAATTACCCCCCCCCCCCTTTAAATTGTACACCGCATACTATAAAAATTATTAAAAGTGTCCTAATTTTCGTCCTTATATTTGTGATTTTCTGTTTTGATTTTTTTCCAAAGTTACTACATAATCTGAATATTGAAAAGGTACTACCATCCTGCACAACAATGCTAATAGCTATGTATTATTTTCTACACTTCATTTTAAAAATAACTAATAACTAGGTGGCCCGTGCGGAATTCCGCACAAAAAAAAAAAAAAAACTCTAAACTTAAAATTTAATACGACAATTTTTATTGGCTTCATTATCTGCCCGAAGTTGCAGCACAGTGTTGAAATCTATTAAGAAAAGTCCAGCGTAAGTTGGTGTAGTCCCTGCCGGAGGTTGCAAGTTCCCGATCATATAGTACACTTGATCATGTAGTTTAAAACAATATGGACCTCTGCCAGGAATGTTAACTGAGTCCACTTTGACTGAAGCGAAGGCCAAAGCATTGTTGAATTGTCTAATATTGTCTAGGTAGTAGACACCTTCCTGTTAGTCTGCCTGTTGGTACCCTGTTCCTTGGCATTGTAAAATCTTGTACGTTTGCACAACATCGCCATCAACTGCCGTCGTTCTGACACCTTTTCAAAGAGATCAAAGACACGTTCACTTTTACAACTACTACAAAAGTGATACCCTATATTAAAATCAAATACCCAAGGCTACTACTAAACTATATACTAACGTTATCGCAAAACTACCATAGTATTTTGAAACATTAAAAGTTACAATTAAGGTTTACCGAGCTAAGCCTTGGCTTGAAATGTCGCATTTAAATTGATTTGAACAACAATGGTAACGATTTTAATAGTTGAGCAAAAAATTTAACTTTTTCAAACTTCAATCGCTTATAAGTCGCTTAAACGTGGATTTTCGAGATTCTCGTTATGCGGTGCTAGCGGAGAAACGTTCTAAAGAACGCATTTTTTAAAATCTTTCGAATGAAATCAAAATGGAGACGATACGACAATTATTTCGCTAGATAGAGTCAATTTTGTGCCCAAAAATTGAAGTTCGAATAAAAAACGAACCAACACTTCTTAGAGGGTGGGTCTAATTTTCGTCAATAGCCCGCGGGATAAGCTTCAAAATCATAAATTTTCATGCAATTCGATAAAGAAATGAGCGAGTTTCGACCGGGTATAGGATTCGGCTTAGAGAAATAATATATGGAGATTTAGTCATTTATAAAATAAGGTACATTAAGTAGGAAAATAACTTGAATGAATAAAATATTGCTTCAGTGGAGTTGCAATTTCTTTTAACATTGAAAATCTGTCTCAATATAAATTTTGAAATTGTACCTCTCTCAGCGTCTGAAATTGTGAAAAAAAAAAAAAAAAATATTTTCGCTTTTCTATGTTGTACATTGTTGCCAATTTTCCTTACATTACTTCCATTCACATGTGCACCATTCACATCATTCTCCTAAAGAGCAGATTGGTCTCTCAATTGTGCATCAAGAAATAAAACTTGCAGCATTCAACTGATAACTAAATTTTCCTAATAAATTTCATTTCTTTCCTTCAAAAGTACTGAAAAGTTTAAATTGAAAAATTTTATCCAAACAATGCATAATATGTATTGTTTTTCTTTACCTTCCAGAACATCAATATGCCCTTTTTAAGATGCCAGATTTTATATTGTTCTTTTGCACTAAACTGAATAATCAGCTTGGTTTTAGAAAATGTATGTGTGTGTGTTGGGGGGGGGGGGGTCGCTATTTGCACTAAGCAACTGCGGTGTAATAACATCTCACATGAGCAGAGAAACAAAGTTGAATGTGGGGAGGAAAAGTTTTATAAGGTTTTATTTAGCTATTTGCTGGTAGCTATGAAAAAAGGAAAAAATACTAATAAATATATTTACATTGTACATGGTTAACTTACGTCATTTGATGTCAAATAACTCAAAAAATGAACTTTTTCTGCTTAAATAATGGTCTGTTATTTAGAGTGAATTATTTGTAATCATTTATATTAAGGGACTGGGACTCACAAAAATGTCAGCTTATTAGAGGTATCTCTTTTGAAAGTGTTTGTTAAAAAAGGTATGCTATAATTCTTCATTGTTTAAAATTTCACGGCATTTAGGATAAAGGAGGTTAAGAAGGCAAATTAGGCAAGATGACGAATTTACAATTTTTGTAATTCTTTCATTCATATAAACTTCTGTCAAAGTAGTTTTTGATTCTGAGGTATTCTGGGACAAAGTTCACTGAAAATAACGTCAGAATGGATTGTTTTGCAAGCAATAACCGGCAGGATGGATTTTTCTTGTGTGTGTGGATACAATATTTTGATTTTACTAAGTAAGGAATTACTGATCGAGAGTAACTTTTCTCTCATCCTCCGCTAATTAATTGTAAAGTAGAAGTTCTAATGACATCCACGTGAGGTGTAAGATGGTGACAATAGGCTATGGTACTGAAAATGAAACTCAAACCAAAAACGGCAGAATTGCAGTGCGAGTAAGATGATGAGTGGATTGCTTATTTATTTTCTTAGTCGTCATGTGTTTGAGTATCTATTCTATTATATATATTAAAATTATCAAGCTTCATATACTACTGATGTACTGAATTAAATACAAGGCAACAAAGAAGGAAGTCTTTCATTCAGTATTTTAAGAATTATAAATAGCAAATTATTTTCCTGTTTTCGTACACTTTTAAATTTATTTCCACTCTTAGTATAAAAATTAATGTCACTAGTAAGTTTTTAAACAAAACCAAAAGTGAACAAAAATCTGTATTTGTCAAAAACAGCAAAAATTCAAACTTAAAAATGTCCTATTGATAGTCAATATGATCTTTCTTTTTTTTTGACGGGTAGCAACAACAGAGAAGATTTAACAAGCCTGTTAGACACGTGGAGTCTTTCATTGTAAATTCATTTTAAAGAATTATTCTATCAAAATTATCTAGCCAAGCTGTTTCCAACTGGGGAACTATTTGTGAGAAAGACAAGTGAACAACATGCTTCGAACATTGTGTTTTGGATTTGGGATTGGATAACATACAGGTCATGCCTGTATATACTCCCATCCCAACCTCAGTGTCAATTTTTACTAAGATCTTCAACCCTGTCCCCAATTTTACGTTTTCCCATTTGGTACTTTTCTTTCTTGCTGGTGCGATGGAAAACGTAAAATTCTGGCTCTACTGTATTCATCATTTATATGATTTCTTCTTGTTTATTAACCCAAAAATAAAAATGTTGCAATTGACACAAATTTTAGCTTTTTTTGTAGGGAATATTGAGTTTACTATTTCATATTACAAAATATGTAACATTATAAAATTTTGATGCAAATTAATTAATTCTTCATGCAGTAATTTTGTTTAAAATCCCTTTTTTAGATGTTAAACCATCAAACATCCTTGTGAACTCTAGAGGTGAGATAAAAATATGTGACTTTGGAGTCAGTGGACAACTTATTGATTCCATGGCGAATTCATTTGTTGGCACTAGGTCTTACATGTCGGTATGTTGTAGTTTGATACAAAAATTTCTGAAACGTAATATTTTACTCTTTCAATGATCAAGTTTGAATTCAAACACCAAGTTATTCAACTAAATTAGTTTTTAAGAAAGGCATTAGAAAATGCTTGTCTGTCATTTCAAAATGTATTTTCATTTTAATTCACATTTATCTGAAGTTGAAAAATATTTTAGATTGTGTAACTTTTTAAATATGTATTATATTTTAAATATATGTATACCATTTTGTGCAATTATTAGGAAATTATCTCACTAATTCTGTTATAATCATCACTGGAATCATCTTAAATAATTTGAAAAGCCATGCAAATGAAGTGATATCACTAATGCCAAAAAATTTCAGGGGAAAAAAAAGAAAAATCCTAATTCATTGTCATTTTCACTTTTTTTGAATTGCACGAGGAGTGTGATTTAGCTTTCCAAAGAATTGATGAAACAACAAATCATATTTATCTGTAACTAAAATACTTGTTATTAAAATATATTTGAAGTTCAGTTCAATTTTTGTGACTCTGAAGTATGTGCAAGTGCATGCAAGTTTTGCGACAGCAATATTGTTTTCTCTCCTTTAGTTTCTATGTGCAGTTAACTTTTGCTGCTTATGTGATACAAATGTCATTGTTATTAAACATTTTCTAAATTACGTTGTGATATTCCGAATACTAATAATCGACTGCTATTCAGGTAATTTCTCAAACATTACTGAATATTTTCATTTCTGTTTTTCTTGCTGAATAAATGAGTCTAATCTACGCCTAACAGATAACATAAGATGCCTGTAAATTTTAATCCCCTTGGTATATATCTTCAATATGAAAAATGTGATCAACTTAAAGACCATGCAGAATTTAATTACAGCAGTTTGATCACAAACACGCCAACTGCTATAGAAATTGACAGCATTGAAAAGGTTAATTGCAATAAATGTTTAGATGCTTCACACATGGAGATATTCTCAGCCTTATATCTGTTACTAAGACCATGTCAGTTGTGAGAGTTTTCAATAGCGCTAACAACTCTTAATTTTTAGCCTGAGAGATTACAAGGAACCCACTACACCGTTCAGTCTGATATCTGGAGTCTTGGCCTTTCCCTTGTTGAGATGGCGATAGGAAGGTATCCTATTCCTCCACCAGACCCAAAGGAATTAGCTGCAATTTTTGGTCCTAAATATTCAGCAAGTGCTGATCAAAATGAGTCTCCTTCACCTAGCTCCAAAAGTAGACCAAGTATGATTTTATAATATAAGCTCCTTTTCAGAATTTATTTGAAGAGAAATGCTTCTACTAGTCATTTTACTGCTACAAACGCTATACCTTATTAGAAGTCAGAATGATCAAGAAATTCAAGTAACGTAACTGAATTACTTGATCATTCCGACTTCCACATGTGACCTTAATTTTTGAATTCGAAAATCGAAGATAAAAAACCCACAACTTTTTTCCTTAAATAAAAGCAATAATTTTTGTAAACAAATACATTAAATTAACCTTTTCCTTACAGAGAAAAGGAATTATTGTAATCACGAAATTTTTTTCAAAAATATTGGACTAAATTTTCATTTTACGCACTCCGGAATGTATGTTGAGTAGTTTTTTCAGTTTAACAGTTTATAAATCCACACTGTTGTAAAAAATGAGATTTTTCTCCCCTCATCTTAAAAACTCAGGAGAAAATTTCAAAAAAAAAAAAAAAAAAATCATGTGTGATATCAACTGAAAGGAAGTTTCATACTGAAAAAGAAAGTGTTTTTGCTGTAGGCTGAAAAAAATAGAATGAGTAGGAGAGCAGAGAATTTTTTTTTTTTATTTTATTTATTATTATTTTTTTTATTTTTTGCAATTTTGAAAATTATCATTCATTTAAGCGACTTAAAACAGTGGATAGCTTTACCTCTGACTACATTCTTTGAAAAAGTTAACAAATACATTTTGAAAAAGGTTAAATAAATGCATTAAAAAAAGTTTAATAAAAATGCTCAACAAAATCTAAAATTTTAAAAAATCATATAATTAAATGAGTTTTCATGGAATAAAATTATTCTATCATCAAAATGAAATCACATCTTCATTTTCATCAAAATTTAAAATGTCTCCTTTAGTCCTCATGGAAGTCCATATCAATGACATGTATATTTTAGTATTACATATATCATCTCCCAGTATACTTTAATAGGTTACTTGTATCATTTTAATAATACTGTTGGCCCCGCTTAAACGAATATTGTCGGTTCCAAGAAATATATTAGATTAAAAGGGGATCTTTAACATTGCATTTATGGCATGGGAAATAATCGGTTTTAAGATATTTTATTCGTATACGCGGGGTAATTGTTTATCTGTTACTAGATTAACCGGGAATGACAGTGCATGTAACCTTACATATATCATTTAGTGTTACATAAAAAGGTGTTAAAAGCAAAAGAACCTTCTTAGATTTGTTTGGAATAGATCTATGAAAAACCCAAGCATCCTATTGGCTTTGTTACTAACTATGCTGTACTGTTGACTAAACTTGGAAGTCTTGATTTATTAAGACACTTAGCTCCATAACATTATCTGCCTTACTAATGACTGAATCCTGTGAATAATAGGTTGCATGCTTATTTCCATGACCAAAATGCAGCACTTGACATTTCCCCAACCTTAACTGCCATACCCCAGCTGTCTGCCCACTTAGTTATGTGATCCAAATCCTTTGGCAACTGATTTACTTGTTCATCCTTTTTTACAACTCACATAACTTTGAGGTCATCAGCAAAACAATTTATGTTTCCAGAAACATTTTCATGAATATCATTCATAAAAATAATAAACAAAAGGGACCTAAAACTGAACCTTGAGCCCTTACCTCCATTTAGAATGGTTACCCTTTACAACCATGCTTTGTTTCTTTCCTGTCAGCCAATTTTTAACCCAAACTAAAATTTTACCTCCTAAATTTATGCCAACACTTTAAGTGGTTGAATAAACAGGATCCTTTCTTTATTGAGCTTTTTGTAAAGCTTACTGTTCAACTAGACAATTATAAGTTTTTCTTCTCTTCTATGTATTGTAATTTCTATAAATCAAATGTTTTCCTGACAATTTGCTATTTTGCTATATATGGAAGTCTGACTGTATTTAACTCGTCAATTACAAGTATTCATATATAGTTAACAATTCATTGCCTAATTAAAGTGATTTTAAGAAGGTCCCCCACCCCCTTATTTTTTTACTTTAAGAGAAAATTCAAAATCTATCTATAACTTAAAAGAAGAAAAAGATCAAACAGAAGAAATTAGGTTTTTAGTAAACCAAGGGAACATAATTCTCAATTACTACAATATTTAGAGCTCTTCTGTGTTACAATTATGTGTGTTAATATTGTTTTATGAAAAGTAGTTGTTACTTTTATTAGATTTGTGGATTTTCTAAACTTTTCCAGAAGCTTAATATCAAAATTAATAAAAGTTTCTTGAACTTAAAAGTTTGTTTCATTTCATTTCTATATTTAATATTTTTTCAGGTAGTTTTTATCTTCCATATGGTGATGGTCCTCGTATTATGTCAATATTTGAACTTCTAGATTACATTGTAAATGAGGTAATAATTTGAAATTTAGTTATATGTTTTATGCAACATAACAGTTTAATGCCTGAAATATTTAATTTGCATTTGTGTTACTACAAATCTTGTCATAATTTACATTAATTTTGTATAATATCATTCTAGCAGTAATTTTTAAATGTATTTTTGCAATTTGTTTTATGATCCTTTTTATGTAATCTCAAAAAAGTAATATATTAAGCAGTCATACATATCTTTATCCCTTCTGTATTTGAGGTAAACATAACAGCATTTATAATGGTGTGATTAAGATCTGCATAGCCTTTACAAACCTTCCAAGATGCTTTGTCCCAATTTCAGTAATACAGCAAAGTGTTTGCATCTTTTCCCACTCTGCTGAACAGACTGTAAAACTTAGCATTACAAAATTGTTACAGATATGTTTTCGAAGGCTGGAATTTCCAGCATCATATTTCACACCAACACCATTTTTTCATAATTTTTTTTTCTTTCAATTTTTTGTAAGGTGTTCATAGAAATTCCTTAATACGGGGGGGGGGGGGGAGACACTTGACACATCTAGAAATTATATACAATTGAAAGTCCTGATTTTTCTGTACCAGATAAAATTGACTCAAAAGTTCTAAAATGATAAGAACAAGCACAATATATTTTGCCTAATTTTTAGGGTTTTCCTAAATTAAAATAACAAACTTTTTAACTAATTCCTTTTGTGCCTAAATGTTGGTTCGTTTATTTAAGGTTTTATAAGTCCAATTTTAAAAATTGATGCCTATTTTGTCCCCTTTTCCTTCAACTAAGACTTAAAAAGCTTTGCAAAATTTCTTTTTGCTGTTTTTTCCTAACTTCCTTACAATTTATACAAATAGGTAAGATTTTTTTTGTTTGATTTCATTGCTGGTGTATTTTAGTATAAAAGCTTGATTACAAAATCCTGACACTCATGGCTGAGTTATCAGTATATGCTTCTTGTTCTGCTTTAGCCCCGATTTGAGGCGGTAACTTTCAGTTTATTACCCACACACACTAGCTTTTACCTTCACTTTATGAGATGAGTCACACAGTGATCAAACAAATTACAAACTCTTGCTGGTGTGCTAAATTACCATAAAATGGGGTGTATAAGTAATGCGGGGTGATTCTGAACAAAACTTCCTGATCATACAAGGAAATTCTTCATAAATATACCGTCGTTTATTTTCATCCCAAGCAGCACAAAGGCGTTCAAAACACGTTCTGCAACACGTACAGAGCGCACCAGCCGGCACGTTCAAAACACGTTCTCGCAGCACGTGTTGTCAACGTCTATGTGTCTCATCGATCGATGGTAATATGACACGTCGAAATCTGGTGTTGACCACCTTTTTTTGTCCCAGTTTTGAACGTGGAATGATAGGTTATATTTAGGTTCTGGAAATACGTTTGTTTTCAGTGCTCCCCAGCTGAAAAAGTATACTGCGTATACCCCACTATCCGGTGGCCGCGACGTGTTTTAACCGTGACGTCATTTTTGATCCACCATTTTTGATCCATGATCGTCGCCATCTTGCTTTTAATTATTTAATTACTTTATTTATTTAATTTAACTATTTATTATTTAATTACTTTGAATTTAATATATTCACTCCGCGGGATTCGAACGCGGGTCCCTTGCGACTACAGCAGGAGTCGCTAATCACTATACGCTACTCGATCTCAACGAGAGAGAAAAATAATACTTTAAATGGAAATTTTTTTTGCAGGAGGCGCCATCTATGAAAGACTAGGGCGTAAATCATATAATTTTATTAGTATGAATGTAATGCTTTTTTACTGAAATGCATGCAAATCTGATTAGGATCTTGGGAGAAAGAGTTGTTAAGGATAAAACTTAAAGTTTCTGCAGATATGATTCCTCTTCCCTTTCTAAAAAGCAGCAATTCACGACCTCAATTCTGAGAAATTAAGCACCTCCTTAAGCACTGAAATGACACCGTGATAATATCAGGGCTGCAGAGTCGGAGCAAAAATGGTCGACTCCGACTCCGACTCCCGACTCCTGCTTTTTTTAAAATTATTTATTTTTTTTCCCAAATGTGAAGAGGGAAAAACCCTAAACAAAGGTTGAAATATTAAGTCCATTTTTAAAAGTTTCATTTTTATTCATGGTCGTAGCCAGGACTCCCTTTAGGGGGGGGGGGGAGCAAGCTGGGGTATCCCAGTTGGAGGTCATGGGAGGTCATTGTGACCTCTCAAAGAGTTTAATTTGGTCATGAATTCTCGCAGGTAATTTCACCACATTTACCTCAATTCTCGGAGATCACTGTGACCTCCCAAAAAGTTCATTTTCTCCAGAGCAAATGACAAGTGCCGCTCTTGTCATTTGACTCCGTACAAAACTAATCCTTTTCTTGTTAAATGGCCAGATTTTATTTTAACACAATGCATTTTTGCTGCAAATATTTTTTATTATCTTGCATAAGTCCATACATAGCAATTCGTTTCACAAAGCAGACCCGCCATTTTGAAGCCCTTTTTAATGATCCTAGATGCTTAGGATTTGGATATTGGACGCTGAAAATTTGTATCTGTTAGTTTCAAAGACATGTTTTCACCACCATAAAATTTCATCGAAATCGGAAGTGGTTGGAGTCGGAGTCGGAGTCGACAGACTTTTCAGCGACTCCGGCTCCTTTAGTCCAAAATCAGTCCGACTCCGACTCTTCGACTTCGACGCCCTGGATAATATTACTGTTTTTGCACGTCAAATATCACGTTCCTTAAGCACTGAAATGACACCGTGATAATATTACTGTTTTTGCACGTCAAATATCACGTTCCTTAAGCACTGAAATGACACCGTGATAATATTACTGTTTTTGCACTTCAAATATCACGTTCCTTAAGCACTGAAATGACACTGTGATAATATTACTGTTTTTGCACGTCAAATATCACGTTCCTTAAGCACTGAAATGACACCGTGATAATATTACTGTTTTTGCACGTCAAATATCACGTTCCTTAAGCACTGAAATGACACCGTGAAAATATTACTGTTTTTGCACGTCAAATATCACGTTCTTTAAGCACTGAAATGACACCGTGATAATATTACTGTTTTTGCACGTCGAATATAACGTTCAAGGGACACTTAGCACCGTTATTTGACCAGTAACACCATTTTTGCACCAAATTTGAACGTTCTGGTGCTGCTGGGGATCAGTTGATTTTTTTAAAGAAAGACAATATTATAAGAAGTAGGAAAAAAATATTTTTGTCATTCTGGCAACACTATTGGCTTCTGTGCAAGGCTGACGCTAAAAAACATCAAGTTTTCATGGTCTGCAAAACTTTGTATGTAAGTACAGACCCCTTCATATTTCAAATCTAAGAATAGTATTTTTTAATTATGCATACATCTAAGCAACATAGTACCACATTGGAAGAGACAACACAT
Organism: Uloborus plumipes; assembly: GCA_038373865.1. Lineage (NCBI taxonomy): Eukaryota > Metazoa > Arthropoda > Arachnida > Araneae > Uloboridae > Uloborus > Uloborus plumipes. The sequence goes on along the minus strand of JAXGGA010009115.1, from coordinate 11,643 downwards.
TTTAATTTTGGCATAAAAATGAAAAATTCTTCATAATCTCATAGGATAAGGATTTGCGGGGTTAATCGGAACACTTTGTTCTGCTGTTCCAATTAAAATTTATTTAAAGGAAACTGTTTGAAAAATCAACATTCTAACTTCAATTCTTCTAGTCAAAACAAGGACAAGGATTCATTGCTGTTTATCCCTTCTTGTGAGCAACTAGATCTTAGAATGACAGAAAGTTGTAGATTTAAAAAGATTTTTGCTTCAGAAGACTTCTTTGCACTTAAAATACATGGGGGAAAATCATACAGACTTAATGTAGCATAAGTCCAGCACACAGACAGTGATGAATAAGTGGGAAAATCTTACAGGACTATCCCCGAAACCCAGAGATTTCATGTAACTAAAGAAAAGGCAGCGTTCATCCCAGAAGATGTTATTAAAACACTTGAGCCACCCTACAACTGTTAGTTTTAAGGACAAGTACATATTTGTGGACAACATGAGTGACTTCAATTTTTGTTAAATCTTTGTATTTCAATTCAAAAGCATTTCTTAAAATCAGTTTTAATTTTTTATAAATTCAAAATTATTTTGAGTTTTGACAAATCATAAACATTTACTGGTATAGAAAATAAACTTTTATTGTACTGTAACTATCTTTTCTTATTCTCCCCCATCAATATTACTCATGTTTGGGAGACTTGTTACAGGTTAAATTGAAAAAAATGAACACTTTAACATGTGTTTCGATTGACCCCTATCAGCGGGTGATTCGGAACACCCTAAAATTCCTATATATGTAAATAATAACTGTTCAAAATGTTTTGTCTTAGCTTGGAATATCAAAAGCAAAGCAAGACCAAAGTTTTTACCCAAAAAATCAAATAAAAAAAAATCTTTTAACTACTTTTTTTACAATCAAAGCTGAAAAGTGTACTGATTTACCACATTTTACAGTACTTTAAGAGTGCTGAAGATAAAATAAATGACAAGGCAAGACACCAGCATCCAGCCAGTATATTGCTTTCCCAGACCTATGATTTCTTGTAAGAGCGAAACTGCTATATCTGGATGTTGTAATGCATAGGCAATTTAATGAGACAACTAAAACATAGTTTAAAATTCTTGAAGATGTTTTTTTTATGTGCGTGAAAATGTGTTTGAAATTTCAAATCATATTTTTTTAGCCTCCACCTTCTGTGCCAGCAAGTGTATTTTCATTAGAGTTTAAAGACCTGGTGGATAGATGGTGAGTTTTAATGTCATTCTTTTTAAGATAATATATATATTATATGTGTTAAAAATTAGTACTCATGTTTGTTTTGCTAGACTTTAAGAAACTATTTTGTATTTGTTTTTACCACTAAAAGGAAGCACCAGTTTTGATTCATCTATGTTGTTAATTACACACTAGTAGAAAATGTTTACTGTACTATGTTGTAGAACCAAAAAATGTCCTTGAAGTAAAATCATTTATGAGGTTGGTTAAATTTTATTTACAGTTTTCAAAAAAAAATAGTTATGCTGGTTTATCTTTTGCTTAAGTTAACAAGGAAAGATGCACCTTGGAAACAGGATAAACAATAAGGCAGCTTTCCAAAGGTCAAAGGCGCTATGAGCTAACAAATATATATATATATATATATATATATATATATATATATATATATATAAAATAACAGAATTGTAGGAAGAAAAACGAAGAGACCACACCATAAGCCCATAGATGCGCAAAGCAGCTAAACTACAAAGCCAAGTATATAATACAACAAATAAAAGATAATAATAATGAAATAGAAAATGGCACAATAGGAGAAGTGAAAGGAGAAAGGTTGAATCCAGAGCTCATCAGCCGTGGGGGATTTGAACTAAAACATCCTCTCTATTGTTATTTTTAAATTTTTTGGTCTTTCGACCACTCTTGAATCCCCCACGGCTGATGAGCTCTGGATTCAACCTTTCTCCTTTCACTTCTCCTATTGTGCCATTTTCTATTTCATTATTATTATCTTTTATTTGTTGTATTATATATATATATATATATATATATATATATATATATATAGTTATATATACATACACATCATACCATTAAAGAACCTCTGTCTTTTTGAAGTTGGTTACAAAAGAAAAAAAATCGTGCACAAATTGACCTGGTTAGACTATATCTAAAAGGCAGAGTTGAGGAAAGAGTCATAAGGGAATTTATGGGAAGACAGGAAATGGTGATCTGGAAGTGTTAGAAGCAGAGTCTGCCAATTAACATGTCACATCGATCAGATATTAATGCTGTGGAGACATTAAAGACGTCAACTGGGTCCCCCGACCCTTCTTCCAGAAAATATCCAGTGATGCAAGATCAAAACAACAGAAAAAATCTTCAGGAAGACCAATCCATGTATTTGGAGACGACTGTTGTCTGGCCAGGAGTTCTAGCCGCCAGACTTATGCCAATTTCATAGTTGCCAGGGAAGGCAACAGCTGCTCTTGTTCCACTTTGGCGTTCCACCTGAATTAGGAAGACACCAGATAGATTGGATTACTAAAGATTGTAAAAGAAAGAATGTGATGCATTGAACTGATTGAACTAACATCATCACATTTGTGGTGACATCAGAACCTCTTAACATCACAGTCAAGAAACCTTCTCACTAATTCAGATCTGAAAGGCCTCCAGACATGTGTGCAATGACAACACTCTTCTATGTTTATATTGTAAACTAGTTGTACCTCCAGGGCTGTGCTCGTGCTATAAAGGTAAAGAAACAACTTTGAGCAAATGTTAATTTCCATACTGCATCAAAATGAAAAAAAAGAAAAAAAGTTTCAATAATTAAAATGTGCTCACAGAATTTTATCTAAACTCCAAGCATCGTTCATGAAGTAACAAAACAAAACTCGACATAATGACAACAACTGGCCGTCAAAATACGTTCTTCAAAAAAGGGGGATCTAATTTTAATGCACATTAAAATCCTTCAAAGCAACCGCTGTAAAATAAAACACTTTTAGGAAATTAAAATTGGAAGCAACAAAGAATTTATAAGACATAGCCATGGCAACACAATAAAACGGTAATAACTTATGTGAAAGAGAAATCGAACACTGTACTTTAAGCGCCTGTAACTTTTTTTTTGTTTGAGATAGAAGAATGGATCCACAACTGAAAGTCAAGATAAATCTGGGGTTAAAAATATCACTGTATCTCATGGTGCTAAAAAGAAAACTGGAATTTTTATTTATGGTTTTAATGAGGAAAGTAGTGCCTGAAATCGAGCAAAGCCTTGAAAAAATTAAATTTGAAACCCCAATAACTTCCGCTGTATTTAAGATTAAGAATTAGAACAAACTGCATTGTAGAATACAGAAATTTTTTCTGCCAGGTAGTTTTCGAGTTTTGCTCGTATGAACAAACAAATGCTTTTTGAGACTTTATTTTATACTATGTATAGATAATCTTAATATATCTTTAGTGCAGTTTATAGATTAACTAAAATGTTTATTATTATAAAGTTTTAATCATCATTCTCGACTTAACATCAATTTCTGAGCATGAAGGGTTCTGTTGAAGTATCTTACAACAAGGAACATTGCTTTATAATAAGAAACTCACAAAGTCTTAGTAGAAAACAAGAAATGCAATTTAAATATCAGATGTTTTAACTAGTTTTTTACCAAGACAGTTTTCAGAAATGTTTTATCTTCTAAAAGGAAGATTGCATACTTCAAAAACAATTTTAGCTCGGGAGAGTTACTTGCCCTAACCACTAGAATGCAGAGGAATGGCCCTCACTTCATCAAAATTCTTCAAAATTTCATATCACTTTGAAAGGACATGACAACTTAGGAAGCATTAACACAGTACTTTTTAATACAAGAGAATACTTGTTTGGTTGAAAAAATAAATTTAGAAGGAATTCAAGTACCGAGCTGTAAAAAACAGAAATTGTTGAGATAAATTAACAGAAATGTAAATATGCTATCTTTACCATTTTTTTCTTGTATTTATTAATTTATAGATTACTAAATGCATTTTAAAAGCAATTTCTACAGTTATAATATTTTTTATCTTTTTAATTCAGCTTGAAGAAAAATCCAACAGAAAGAGCTGATTTGAAATTTTTAACAGTAAGTTTCATTTGTATATATGTTGATTTTAAAATCGAAATGATATTAGACACTCTTAATTGTCTTTAGTTCTCCCTAAAAGTCTATATAACAAGTTCTGTTCTTTTTCCATGTAATATTATTGAGTGGTAATACTGAGTAAACAAACTGCGACAAATGAAAAACATTTTTTTTATTTGAAACTTTTTCTTCATATCTGAAGTCAATTATTTTTTACCTTTTTTTGTGACAGTATCTATATTAAAAAATTCTCTTCTCTAGACATATTTAAGAATTGATTATTCTATTAAAAACGTGCAAGGAAAATTTTACTAGAAATAGTTTCAGAAGTTTTGTTCTTTTTATCATATTCTCATTCTTTTATTTCTTAGAAATTTTTTAATATTCTTACTATAACGAATAATCTTAATTATTTATATATGAGCAATATGAACTTTTCCACATTTCTTATATGGTCCAAGTCCCCTCATTTGTCGGAAAACCACTCCCTCATACTCAGTGATATTGTTCTCATTTTCATTTTTTCTATATATTTTTAGCAGAACAATTACTCCGTAAAATTTGTTGTTTTATGGAGTAAGTTAAGTTTATTTAGTATTTTTGAAAGCTTTGTACCTATTACAAATAATATCTAGGTGTGATAATATATATAGATGTGTTTGCATAAAGTGATGGATTTAAAGAGAGGTAACATACCTCTCCTGTCATATTTTTATGAAGAGACAAAATAACATATCTAAACGGGAAATTCTAACAAAATTTTCAATTTTTAGTGAATAAAACCTGTTTTGTGAAATGCAATAGTCTGCTCTCTAGATATATTGTATTATAAGCGTGCATTCTTCGCACAAAGCTTAATCACAATTTGCTGCAATTTGATTTTGAGTTTCTGTTAAGAATTACATTTTTAAAAGCTTGTACAACTATGTTTCCTCTGTTGATTCAGTTACCAAGCTTCAATTTTGGTCACAATGAAGATAAATTTCAATGGTCAAACAGTGAAATCTGCTTTAAAAAATAGGAATACTGAAATAAAATTTAAAAGCATTTTTTTTGTTTAAGTAAAGAGTGTTGCAGATAAAATGGATGTTATTGCTTGCAGGACTAATTTTGTTAAAAAATTTCAAGAAAAGACATATTTTCAAGAAAATGCAACAAAGTTTTTTTTTTTTTTCTTTTTAACATTGGAGCTAGATGTCTATTTTAATTAGCCAAGTGAAAGTTATGAAAAATAGTTCTTTAATATTACTTTTGCTGAAGATGATACTACTACATCTCTACAGAAAAAACTGAATGTGATCTCCTCCAAAGCATAGGCATTGTTTCTGGGGGAATTTTTGTAAAAATAATTTAGGATGAACAAACCACAAAATGTTCATATTACTTTCATATTTTCTGCTATGTTTCCTAACACATTAAAAATTGTATTTTATCAATCATAACTACCTCTATTGATTTGAAGTATCCTTTTGGCACATTAAAAATAATTAAATTATGTTAAATATCCATTATGAGTAAGTCAGTTGAAAAGTCTCTGCACATTTTCTGCATTTGGTGTACCTATTTTAGTTATCTGTCATATTTTGTATATTTACTTACAATAAGGTAATTAAAAGATGTGCCTTTGTGCTCCCACTCCTGTTGATTTTGTCCGGACCCATTACTGTGGGAAATGTTGATACATTTCATTGAGAGAGAGATGTATCAAACATATATTTAATATATGATATGTTTGGTTTAAATCAGTATTTTAACTAACTGACAAAAATGAAATACACTTTAAAGTATGGATTTTGAGGAAAAAAATAATTGTGGGATGGCAAAATCGATATTTGCAAGTAAACATATAAATATGTATCAGCTGTGTGTTGTAAAATAAAGGTGTGAGGAAACAGTACATGTTGTTGTGCATAACACACACAAAAAAAAAAAAAAACTGCTTTTACATAATGCTAGCTGTCTTCACTTAAACTCTCCCATATCCCAAAAACTGCTTAAAATGTGATGTAAGCCCAGATCTTCATCTCTGTCTACTAACAATTTGTTTGAGTATGGATGCTCTGGGGTTGACTTTGATTATCAGAACAGGTCAACAACAAACGTATTAAGACAACTAAAACTAAAAATGTGTAGTGGGAAGAGGGAAAAGCAGAAGATAGTCTATTGTGAACTAGCAAAAAAAATGCAATTTTTGTATCACTTTTTATGAATAAATATGGGGAAGCAGGGGTCAATCTATAGAAAAATTAGGTCCGTTAAAGGACCCTTCACAAAATTCAGTCATTCAAAAATGGACCTGTCACAACATTCAAAAACTCAAAAACGGATCCTTCATAAAATTCAGTCACTGAAAAATGGACCTTTCACAAAAATCCCTCTTCACAGAAATCCAAGTTTAAAGAATGATCGGGAGTATTTCTTGCCGTAACTATTTTTCACAAAATTAAATAGTTTTGCAAAATTCCAAAAACAGGAACTTGGTCAAATATCCTGGATTCACCCCCGGGAAGGAAATGTTGAGACTATTAGAAGAGCCAAATTGGTTCAATTTTTACAAAATCTGATTTTGAGTAACTAAAGTTTACTTATTTCTTTCAATAGATCTACTAAACGTTAAAGTGTTATTATTAGCGTTGGAAAGAAGCTTCGGCCAAACTGAAGCTTCCTCCATTTCATCAAAGCGTCGACCTGGTTGAATATCATGTGTCATTCAGCCGCTTCAGCCTTTAATTTATATTATCATTTTGCACTGATAATTACATAAAATATTATCCTTTAAAATATGCACATTTATACTGTATAATAAAATGTAGAAGAAAATTATATTTAATTAAAATGGTTGTATGTACTGAACCTTTGTAACCAGAAACTGTCCAGTAATTAACACTACATTCTATTTGCCTGGAAAGAGAAAGAGAGTTCTTATGAAATAAATAAGTTACATTAAATTACATTTAGTCAATAATTATAGAGACAACTTTAGTTGCTTTAAAATGAAGCTAGTGAAATGGGACTTTTTTTAAACATTTCTATTGTTAAAACTTCACACACACACAAAGATAGTTTTAAACATCTAGCATGTCATTAATTTCTTTTAAAGTCATATTTTATTCAGCAGAGTTAGATGTTTAAAGTATCAGTGTTTGTTAATTTTTTTAATCTAATAACAAAGTTTAAACAAATTTGTAGAAATTGATATTAATAAAAACAGTGCAGGGTTTTAAAACATCCTCATTATTAACAACAAGCAAATTGAAACTGTATGTTTATGGTTTATTTTTCTGAAAAGCGTGCCCATTCCCACTTGATGAAAGATATTAAGTTTCGCTTCATTTGTTACGTTAAAGAAAAAGCCTAGTTTTAATTTAATTATTTTTCAAATAAACAGTTCCAAAATTATAAACATATGAAATATTTGACTTAAATATAAATTCTGAATGATAAGTTCAGTAAGAAAGAATGCGTGTACATGACTCTAACAAATTCAACATTAACTTCAATTTTTTAAATTAAGAATGCTTTAATATGCATTATAGTATTAAGATATAATGTAAATAGCAGCCAATTTCTAATTAAATTATTCTGTGATTTAGTATTTGATCATAGCAGTTGGTTTACTTCATCATAGAACATGCTTTTCATATTAAAAATAATGCTTTACATTACTTATTTACTGTAGAAAATTAGAAATGTCCACTTTTCTGGTACTACTTGTACTAAACAAAAATAAGTACAGCAAAACCTGTGTAAGTTGACTGCTTGCAGCGCAGTACTTCAGTGTTCAATTTAAGTGGTCAGCTTATAGAGCAGGGGTGGCCAACCTTTTTGGGAAAAGTACCACTTTCGCTAAAAGAAATATTTCGCGTGCCACTTTGAATTTCTCAATGACAAAAAAAGGGAATTTTTTTTTATTTATGGGCTGATTGTGTAACTTTTACTCAAATACTATATTATTTCTCTAAGTTTGAGTAGTGAAGAAGCTCTGTGCAGGGAAAACTCGTTTTTTGCTATCTTTGGTCAGGCCCGTCATTTAGAGGGGCAGGGGGGTCAATTGCCCAACCCCTGACTTTGAGAAATCAATGTATTTACATATAAGTGGGCGTGGTTTTTGCTGATTTCCGATGAAATTGCATTGCGTTTTCACCCTTTGCCCCCCCCCCCCTTGGAAAAACTTGAAATGACGTCCCTGTCTTTGGTCAGGTTATGGAAACGGTAAATTGGTAGAGGCTCTCGCTCTCTGGAAAATTTTCAACATTAAAGTTTGAAAAGTACAATTGTAGACTGTCACATAGATCGAAACCTTAATGTTATCAAGTTCATCTCTTCTAAAACGTATTCGAAATTGTCCTAAAAATGTGACTTTAGGTTTTATTTGAAAACAATAGCAGAAAGGAACCTTTCAGGGTTTCCATTGAAATTTTTCGCGACATTGTCTGAAGTCATTTTTGAGTAGTCTAGTCATTGAGAACAAAGCAGAGGCGGATACAAGAGAGGACTCTTCTCCAGCAGTTTTTCGAAGTTCAAAAAAGCAATTTTAGATGATTTTCGATGATACTTTGAGAAGTGGTTGGGATTCGAGACTCTGATCTGGAATTTTATCAAAATTGAAGACCGAAACATTTGCAATAAACATGTGTTAACCAGGATATGTGGTAAAAAAAGGTGGGGGGGGGGTGAGTAGGAAAAAAACAATCGCCCCTCCCTTGGAACATTTCTGGATCCGCCCTTAAACGAAAGGTTCAGGTCTAGGCCATAACTGCAGATTTTAAATAAGAGGGTGAAATACGAGGGTGAAACACGTAATTTTAACAATTTTTTGGACTCCTAGGGAGTTCATGATACATTTTTAGAACCGTATTTGGGCTTTCGATACACTTAAGTTTTGCTGCCCGAAGCTAGGGCCCCCTTGCCCTCTCCTAGATCCGACAGTGGCTAACAGTTAAGTTAATTTAGAAAGTTTTAGCCCAAAGACTTCCCTGCCAGTGATAATTCAAATTTCTGGTCATTTGCTGAACCATCTTTGGTAGAGCGTCATTAAATTGTGCCATCCGTTAAAAAACCATCCGAGTCTGAGTCGGAATCCTCAGAATCACTTGGGGTTTTGGGAACGTTCCCCACCAGCTCCCGCTCTTTGGATTCTTGCCCAAATCATTTATGGAACGCACGATTACATCTCCAGATTAATCTTTTGACCATATTATAACGTAGTACCAGGGGACCGAGCCCGCTCGGTTAAAAAAAAGAGGTTTGTAAACTCGTGTTTTTTTCTAAAATGCGAAGTACTTATTTAGATAAACTTGAAAAGCATTTTTAAGCCTTTGGTTGCAATTATGCTTTTAAAACAGCCGTAATTTGTTTTAAAAAACACAACCTTATTTAATCCATGCTTACCGTAAAATCACACCCAATTTCATTTCATTTGGAGCCTAAAGCGCGGGAGGGGTTGATGAGAATGGATGCAGAGTCCATGTTCTCCAGTACGCATTTGGTTCCAGTTGGTTTTGACTTTCACTTGACTTCACACTCCAAGGTTCCCCCCGTACATACCACAACTCGTAGTTTAACCGGGATGGGGCCTTGAAGAGCGCTCTGTTCATTTTTGAACCAGGTCCAAGGGCCGAGCAAACCCTTGGCCCAGCATCCCCAGGAGGTATCGTTTCACTTGGAGGATTTTATGACCACGAACATTTTTAACGTCCCCCAGCCACCATTAATGAAGACGGTGGATCTTTGATCGGCTGGGCTTCCTCTATATGATCGGACCGGGACCCTCTGGTTACGAGTCCGACGACTTACCGATCGGACTACCGCGGCCCACACCCAATTCTAACTTTCTTTTGATCGATCTCTTTTAAATTTCAAAAACAATAAAATTCTAACGTGTTGCCAAAACTCGTTTGCCAAATACCATAAAAATTTAAATTTACGCTGATGTGATTAAATATGAAATCCATTGTTATAATAAAACGTGGTTGCTATGAAACAGTAACAATAAGAGTAATCATAAAGAAAATGGCGAAAGAAAGCTCGTCAAACTTCTAATGAAGGCACAAAAAAAACCTTGCGTTTTTACAGAAAAAACGCCGATGTAGATGAACTCAAAAACCAAAACTTTATCTTAATACAAAATTTTATCAAAATCGTTAGAGCCGTTTTCGAGATCCGAAATATATATATACAAGAATTGCTCGTCTAAAGATATTAGATAGATGTAATTTTGTTTTGAAACTTAATATTTTAAGAAAATTGAGTTTCGTATTTATTGATTTTTTACCTGAAATATCTTACTAAACACTCTTGAGGAGGAAAAAAAGTGTTTGAAAACTAACTGTAACACTTTTATACTCAATTTTTAAATCGTACTTGAAAAGTAAAATAATCCGATTTTTATATCGTGTAAGTTACCATAAAATTGAATAAATGTCGCTGGACAATCACCACTGCTTTTATCCCATGGCTTTTGAATAAATGAAACAGCCTGTATAAGACACTATCTAGTGAAGCCTTGCTTTAACATTTCAAAAAACAATAACAATTTAACGTTGCCAAATACCATAAAATTTAAACTCGCGCTGATGTGATTAACTATGAAATCCATTGTTAAATTAAAACGTGGTTGCTATGAAACAGTAACAATTGATAATAATCATAAAGAAAATGGCGATAAAGAAAGCGTCTCAAACTTACTTAATGAAGGCACAAAAAACGGGGTTTTTTGTGAAAACTGGCGTTTTTACAGAAAAAACGCCGACGTAGATGAACTCAGAAACCAAAACTCCATCTAAATACCAAGTTTTATCGAAATCGTTAGAGCCGTTTTCGAGATCCGAAATATATATATATATATATATATATATATATATATATATATATATATATATATATATATATACAAGAATTGCTCGTTTAAAGATATTAGATTATATTTATAATTAAATACAAATGTATTAGCAGTAAGATTTTAAAGGGATTTTTTCAACTATGAGAATAAGGTTTAAAAAGTTCCACGAAATTGCTGAAAACCACATTATTTTCTCAATTTCGAAAAAAGTTCAATAAGTCTTCGCGTGCCACTCCAAATACTCCGCCGTGCCACACTGTGGCACGCGTGCCGCGGGTTGGCCACCACTGTTATAGAGGTTGACATCTCTCATGACATGATATAGGATATTGTATATAGGATACAGGTTGAGATGATATAGGACTTCGTTTGTGCCAAAGCGGTCCACTTCTTAGGTTTTACTCAAGAACATGGCTGAAGGAAAATCCTGGTTTTGCCTTCTGGATAAGGAGGAGCGCTCTCATCTCTCCCTATTTTCCAGGGCCGAAGGAGTTGCCTGTTTTAGGATTCTCACTGGTCATGACTATTTGCAGGCCCATTTGCACAAAATCAACCTGGCCAGTTCACCCGATTGCATGCTTTGCAACTCCTCTCTAATGACAGGGAAGCATCTTTTTAGCTGTCCCTCTCTTTTTGACATTCATTCCAATGACTACTTTCAGGCCTCACACTTCTAAGGCCACTTC
>JAXGGA010009114.1:0-53042 GCA_038373865.1 Uloborus plumipes | reverse complement strand
ATTTAGAGGTTTTAATTTTCGGTTTTAACAGTGCACAACTTTTAATCAAATAATGAATTCCACGTTACATCTCTGAAGTAGTTCAAAGTATTCCTAAGTGGCAGAATAACTTTAGAACAGGCGAAAATTTTATTTTTAATTCAAAAAATAATTATCATCTCTTAACTTTCGACAACTATACAATACGTTAAAAGTTTTCTTCCATTTTACACTAGCAAATGCATGAAAAATATCAAATGCAAACAATACAAATATAAGCATGAAAACAAACACATCAAATGTAAGATTTTAAAACGCAAAAAAAAAATTCTAAACACAATCTATGTGCAAATTTTATGAAAAATCCACATATGATTCGTAAAAATATAGATTATCCTACAAGAACATTCTTTTTTCCCTGAGAAGATCAATATACTTCTATGAAAACATAAATTTACTTTCCTCCCCTATTGCATTTATTTCAATGAAAAATATTGAATATTTCATTCTACGACATCTTTCTTATTGGAGATTCTCTAAATTACCCTTTTGTCGATAGTCTTTAGGGACGAAACCCAGACACGTGCCATGAATTTTAAGAATGCCGAATTCTTTGCAAGGATGGATTGAGTAAGAAACTATCGTGGCATATTTATTATGCATGCATTATTTTGCCTTTCATTTAACAAGCTTTTATGCTTTTGTACAGTGCAGTGTAACATATGCTGCTTTTTTACTTCCTTTCACGTAGTATTGTAAGGAAGTATTGTAATCGCGAAAATATTTTTCTACAAATTAGGGTCTAAACTTTGATTTTGCTCACCCCTGAATGAATGTTGAGTCGTTTTCTCGACCTGTCAGCACGTGCATATGTACCTGCCAACATATAACCAGCCGAAAAATCCTTTTCAACCACCCCCAAGTTAATTACGACGAGTTTTCCCGTGACGTCTGTATGTACGTATGTGTGTGCGTATGTATGTGTGTCGCATAACTCAAAAACTATATGCCGTAGAAGCTTCTAGTTTGATATGTAGGCTCTGAGGGGGGTCTAGTTGTGCAACTCCCCTTGTGGTTGCATTCGAATGTTCCCAAGGGGGTTTTACCTATTTTTTGGGGTAAATCAGTGTTAATTTCAATGCAGACTCAAGTGATATGAATTGGTGCTACCACTTGGTGATATGTCACCAAGCTTTTGGTCGCCAAGTGTTTGTCGCCAACTTGGCAAAAAACACTTGGCGACCAAAAGCGGTCAAGTTGGCGACAAATTTGGCTATTTTTTTTTTGGAATTTGGGTTCAATTTGGCGCTATTGGCGATATTTTGCGAAAAATCCACTGAATGATGTTAAAATCAGCGATATTTAGAAAATGAATCATTGTAAAACATTTTCTTTTGCATTGTTTCGTGACAAACCGGGTTGTAAATGTTCGAGTTGCTATCTTGCTAAATCCTAGCACTATTTTAACACTAAGACATCTACAAAGAAATTTACACGTAAAAGGAAGCAGTGTAGGACCCATACCAGATTTTTTTTTCTTTTTTGAACTTTTTAATGATATTTTAAGCAGAAATAGTTTGATTGACTGGAAACTAAAGTGTTATTATTCTACTTCTAGGTAATTCCATTTCGAAAAAAAAAAAAAAATACTGATAGCCTGCAAAGGCTCCACATATGTTAGGTCCTTGCTTTATTGCATGGATTTTTAAGAACATTGACCCTACCTCTGTAAAATACAGTTAAATTTTAAATATTTCCAGAAACAGTATTTATATGTTGGTATTTTGTGTCTGCAACGGAGGTATCTTATGAGATACTTCCATTATAGAGAAAATAATAATATTTCATTTTTCTTTTTTTTTTATGAAATCTTCAAAGTGTAACTGCTTTATAAGGTAGTAATGACCATGTTTTTCATTAAATTCGTGAATCAAAACAAAAATAAAATATTTTTGGTCTTTGTAAATTATTTAGGGAAAAATTGATACGTCTGTTACGATGGAATTGTCCTTCTACACTGTAAGAAAATTTTGAAACGTCGCAGATTATTTCGCGCAACAATTCTGGGAAGCACGGGTTTTCACGAGTATCTTACGCACAAAAAAAAAAAAAGTGTTTTCTGTAAAGTTTCCTGAATTTTTACAAGTTGCATAGTAGCAGATTTCCTACTGTTGTTTAAATTATTTTTAGCAACCAGTATCAAAATATACTCAGCGTTTTTATTAACAGTTTCTCTCGCACCTTAAATACGGCGTGTCCAGACTAACTAAAGCCCTAATGAATGCTTGATGTGCAGTCTCTGGATACTATATCATTGCAGGAATTGCATTCAACTATAGTGCAAAGCATTTGTTTGCGATCCTGCGTTGGCTATGTTTGCGAAAATGCGATAGAAGCCTTCGTCGAAAATCCTTGTGGTATAGTCATAGAGAAAATAAAGAAAACTAAAAGAAACACTAAATCAGTGGTTTTCAACGGGGACGATGGTATTTTCCAAACTAATTTCGGGGGCTATCCTCAATATTTCACCGCCGTTTTTACTCTGACACCGCCAAAGATATACTTATTACTCTTGTTATCTTATCTAACCTTCACAGCAAAAACTTACTCATAACAAATTTCTTTGAAATTTACTTATCTTGTAATTTCTAAATACAACTTATTTCATTTTTTTAATTAAAACTTGATTTATAATCTTTAAGGGTGACAGGTATTGGTATTTGTTGCTTCTGGGAAAAAATGGAAGGTCCTGCTTGTTATTGTCCTTCCGCAGTAAAACCTGTTTCCGTACGTAATAAATAGGAGATGTGTATTGTATAGTTGCAAGTAAATGAGAACAACACCGTGCACAATGTTTGAAATCGAACTGGTCAAGGAACTATTTGAACGCAGTGTATTTTTTCAAAATATACAGTGAATTCTAGATAACTCGAATCTGAAGGGACCAAAAAAAAAAAAAAAAAACTTCCGACTTACCGGAAGTTCGACTTATCATTAGTTTCGATTTTCAACATTTTAATAATAAAAACTTGGAATATTCAATGAATATATAGATATCTAACAAGTTTAATTAATGAAAATGTACACTATTTGAATTAAAACGTTAAGAAAAAAGAAAACGAAATCTTTCTTTTTTTATACATATCACATTCTTGTGGGATAATTCGCTGTTTTAAGCTGCAATGCACAGTTTTGTAAGTTAAAAACGGTAAATGTTATAGGTTTTTCACACATGGTTCTTCCTTGGAAATGGATTTATTTTCTACCATGGTTTGTATGTACTCTTTGTTGCAAACCTCAGCGTTTTAATCAAATTTCTTAAATTTACATTAAAAAAATATCTTTATCAATTGATTTAAAATACATATGTTTTAAATTTAATAATCAGTATGCCACAGTCATATTTTATTGGAATTTAAAGAAGCCGAACTTAAAAAAAAACAAATTCCTTACTGGAGCATAATGTTAGCAATAAGTGCAAAAAGTACAGAAAGAATCACCACAGGTGTTATTTCTCAACAGATCTTCTTTTGACGTCGGATTTTCTTTGAAGGAACCCCCCCCCCCCCCCCAAGAGAAGAATAAATAAAATTTCTTGCTCTCTCTTGAAAGTTTTTTCTGCCTCTTAACTATCAAATGTTTAATCAGCTCAAAAAAACTTCGAGTTAAGGGAAGTAAACTTCGAGATATGGAGGAAAATTAACATAGAATTGACGACAAAGGGTTTGGGAACTGATAAGAAATTCGAGTTATAGTAATATTCGAGTTATCGCGAATTGACTGTATTTGTTTTCAAGTAAAAATGTTGTAAACGGTGCAATTTCATTTCAAACCGTGTTGTTCTCATTTACCTTAAAAATGATTCACTCATTTAATAATCCCATTCTAGGCACTTAATTATTACTTTGACACAGCTTTTCAGAGGGAACAAAATGTTCGGTTTTCTTTAAACAATATTATATAAAGAAAAAAAAAACATTAAGCACAAGTTTTTCTGCTCTATAGTCATTTTCCAACAATCTGTTTGGGCAAAATTATACAATTAAACCGGTCCAGAATATTACTTTACCTCCTATCTCCCTTCAAGTTTTACGCCCTTGTCAAAGGGGGCGTTGAAACAATTTTCAATCCTAAAGGGGGCGGAAGCTGTCAAAAGGTTGAGAACCACTGCTCTAAATTATTCGACTACTATACTTGCTGAGAAAAAAACGAAAGATGTCATCTAACATAGATAAGGTCTTCGGTATATTTACTAAGATTTAGATCTTAGGTATATTTTACGGCTTCTTTAAAACTATGTGAGTAAAATTTTATAAGGTGTCATATACAAAGTGAACGCAAAATCTGAATTTTCGAAGGGGAACCTCTATTTTTGGCAGCATAATTAGAAGTGGAATATAAAAATAACACTGGGTACCAAACGGCATTACATTATGACCACTAGAACAAAAGTTACAAACGAAAAACGATTTCGGGTTGATTGCCTCAACTAAAATGCCACTTTCAAATCCAAAGTTTACCTATTAACGAAGCGTAAACTAATTTAGAAGAAAAAAAGTATAAATTTTGAGTATGCATTATTCATTTAGACAGAGCACCCTAACCAGTAAACACAAAATATTTTTCTATTTTATTGCTATTATTTTTATTTTTATCTAGTGTTAAAATATTAGACCAAATCACTTAAGAAATACTATTGGGTAAATAATTTTATTCGATGCTTTTTGTTGAGTGGAGCATTTTGTTGCTCATGGTTGCATACGTACTTAATTAATAATAGGGCCTTAATTAATAATAGTTACCTTTTTCCAGCACGTAGTTTAATGTAATATTTAAAAATTCACTCTTCTCGCGATATAAAAGTTTTTTCACTATTTACAATGGAAATCTATAATCTGAAAAAAGAAAATGTAGTACAATAATACAACGTTACGATATGCATGCACTACATGATTTAGTGTAATACATAAATATTCTCCTCAAAATGCTACCCGCTTTATTGTCTGCCTTGAATGAGATTTTCAACCGTCTAAATCACTATTCTGCATGAGAAAAGAAGACGTGGTGCAGAAAATTCGTAGCGTAAAGTTACAGTTGAAAGATTTACCTTTAACCAGTCTTCTGTACAATTGCTGTAATTCCTAAGCAGCAACAGGCATTAAGAAGTTCTTAACTATTAAGCTTCCATGGAAATCAATTTCATGACTTCGTAACATGCGTGTCTGCTGAAACATTTATTACCGAGGTATAGTGGATATAAAAATGGCTTAAAATATATTTTTGAGATATCTATATATACTCTATATAGATCTTTAGCTATATTGCAGAAAAATAGTTAATTACTAAAAACAACGGCTAACAGAAAGTGATAACTAAGGGAGACAAATTTTGATATTTTCTTAACAAAATATGCAGAATTGCTTTGAGCTAGTAATGGATTTTATGAAATTTTCCAGCTTGTCTTATTTCTTTGAAAGCTTAATACAAAAGTAATGTTCGAAAGCCTAATGTAAAGAACTAAATTTTTCCTTGTTATGTTAATGGGTGAATATCAGGAAAAGTGCTAATTTAAGTCACAAATGAATTTCTCAAGTACTTCCAAATAAAAACCAAAAATTTTTCTTTTCCCATACAGTAAACTGCGTCGCACATACAATCCATGATAAAATTTTCAGGTTTTACTTTAATTTATGACAATAGAACTCTTTTTATTGCCTCAATGTCATGTCGGCAGTGCGTCACACATTCGAATCGCAAAGTTCAAAAAAATCCTGTGGATTATAAAACATCGCAGCAGAAACAAACACAAAAGGAAATAACGTGTTTTATGTTCATCTATGACGATTAACTCTTGTGTTTTAGATAAAGTGAATTTAGATCGATAAAAAAAAGCAATTTCTGCTTGTCACAAGTTTTCATAACATGATGAGTGAGCCAACTTCCGGATTGATAAAATCTAAACAAAACATTTTTTGTCGCCAAAAAATTACGCTGGGTGAAGCTCTAATATGTGATGTTTCAGTTTCGATAGAAAATTTTCACTTCGGCTGCATTGAATTACAGGTAAGATTTTTTCAATCTTGCCTTTTCTGTTTCTACCAAATGAAGTGTCATGTCGGCAGCGGAATTTAAGACACAAAATAAAGTAATTTTTCAATTTATTTTTGCGTAATGGAAAAGAAACCTATTGTCATGGACATAATAAGGTGTTTTTATTTTCGCACCTTTAATTAGGGATGTTCAGGTATCATATTGCGGGAAATTTGTCATGTCGGCAGCGGTCATGTCGGCAGCGCCAAAGTAGAAGGTATTTGTTACGAAACTGAAGCGTGCGTTACCGATGTTTTTTCTTCGAGTTATGAGTTTGTTGAGTTTTAAAGTACAAAGGTAGATTCAAGTGCATCGTGTTTCCTGCCAAATTTTCCCATTTTAGCAGTTTATTCATTGTTATTTTAATGCTTTCAAAAACATTATTTTTTCTGCAAAATTTGAGTTTTCACAACAAAATTATTGGCTTTTTTCACCCTCTTTTCTTTTACATCAATACTTCGACCTTCGTTCCTAACTACTGCACCCAAAAATATAATTTTGTTTTAAAATGGAAAACTTACGAACAGTTTAGTGAAAATCTCCCTCCCCCGCCAAACTCTGACTGTCTTGATCTAATTTCGTTTTTTAAGATTGTGTTAAGAATTGTATTTTATTTTCATTTTTAACTATTAACCTCTTTATCTGTTTGAAAAAAACTTTGTCGCACTTATTTAGACTTTAACTAACTTTTAATTAGTCTCTAATTTTATTTATAAAACTAAAAAGCGTTCAGACTCTGAAAATATTATTATATTCTAAGTAATAATTATTTTATTTTTGAACGTAAAAGGTAGTGAAAGTGTTTACTTTTGTACACTAAGTGTAAAATCTGTAATATTTGTCAGTTCGGTAGCATTCTCATCATGCAGGTAACGTTCTAAGACAAAACCCCTAAAAGGGGGGTAAATGTTCACTTTGACCATGCCCCGAATTTTTAAAAAATATTGTTACTAATGTGTATTTGAAATACCCAATTAATTCAATTTTCTGAGTATCTTTAAAAATTGAAATTTTCCATGGTTAAATTGGCACTTTTCCTGATATTCACCCTAATATAGAAAATACTTGTAATTAATTTAGTTACAGGTTTGTAAAACGATTTACAAAGTCTATCTCCTAATTCTGCTTTTGAGAATAACTACTTTTACGAGGGGTAATTATCTTTCCCTTTCCGTGCTTCCTAAGAAACAATTGATAGGTATTTAAATTTTATATGTATTCTGATCCGCAAAGTTCATAGTATGAGGTCGACATTCAGGGTCTTTTTTTTTAATTTTATTTTAAATTTTGTGTTAGTACTTTTAATACCTTAGCATGTTATTTCCCTCTAAATTTCGTGTTCATTTGCGTATTTTAGTGTTTAAATTTAGTGTTAGTACTTTTAATACCTTAGCATGTTATTTCCCTCTAAATTTCGTGTTCATTTGCGTATTTTTACTTCTATGCAATTTTAACCCTTGTCAAAAGAAAATTCTTTGTACTCGTCGAGTAGCTAGTTCTTCAGAAAACGATCATGTCAGGAGGAAGAAGTAACTCCATACTGCACGAGATTGCCTCGTTCAATAACAACTTAGATAAGATTAATATACTGGCTTTGTCAGATTTGCAATAGATTAATCATTTGGAAGTGGATGGTGTCTATATTCAAATAAATAGATAATGGATGAGTTCTTGCTAAATCAATCGTGTCTTGTATGTGCTTCTATTAGTTATTTTTTCCTGTAGAAAATCAAATAAAATTTTTAATTGCCCACTCTTGTGAAAGTTGTCATATGTTTACAAAAGGGAACAGGCTCTTTTCTCTTGACAGAGCTTCTGTGCATACATTACACCTAATTTTTATGCATGAAGATAAGACGTTATTTTTTTAATAGTTGCTTGTGTGGTATTATTATTATTAATATTATTACGTTTATTTTTTTTTAATTTTTGACAAATAAAAAAATTAAAAAAACAAAGATGAGAAAATAATTAAAAACTCCTCCCCCATTTTTTTGAAGGATAAGATATACTATCAATTTTGATTTCAATATTTATTGACAATCAAGGCGAGTAGGCAATCTCCCTCACAAGCAAATAAGTTGTCTTACACGTTTGTTTTAATCATAAAAACTCTTTTAATTGCGCGTGGTTCATTTTGAAATATCAAAAAGTAAGCTCGAAAAAAAAACACTTGATAAACAAAGACCTTTAACCCCGGAAACAAATGTTGACTTGCAAATAATTACAGTTCCTACTAATCAATATTTAAAGACTATTGAAATAATAGATAACACTACAAAACACATAAAAAAACGTGACCAAAACACACTATTTCTTTAAGAATACACGCAGGCTGCTTCATTATTGCCCCGGATAAAATGCAGGAAAATATAATGGAAATTTCTAAAAGAGAAAAATACTGATAGTGATGCACCCATAAACGGAGCTCTACGTTTTTACTTTTAGTCAAGGTACAATCAATAAATATTTTACTGCGTGATTCACTGTGTCATTCAGATTGCAAAGAAAAGTATAGCAGTTATAAAAGAATGCATTTTTTGAAACTAATACCGAAAACTTACACACACACACGCACGTTTTAAAACAACACGCCTCTATTTATCTACTGCTATTTTATCGACTAATTTCAATATTTCCGTGATATGCGATAATAAATTGCGCCTGTTTGTGAAACATTTAATGGATATTAAATGCTACTGACATGAGAAGAAGCATTATTTATGAAGACGAATAGGGTGTTTTAGCATCTTCATAAATATTGTGAAGCGTTAATATCACTCCATCATGCAACAATGAACTTTGACAAAATGTTAAATTGTCTCATAGAAATTTCTAGATGAATCACATAAAATTTATCACCTCTAAAGTTCAGCTTTCTGTAATTAGATATCTATTTTTTTTTAAAAATCCTGTATGCTTTTTAAAATAAAATTCATCTATTACTAAAATATCGCAACACTAAAAGGTGAGTCAAAATTAAACTAATTTTATAAATATTAAAGGACGTGAATATTGAAATGTAGGTCCAATGGTGGGGAACTGTGTGTGTATGTCATTGTCAGGGGTAATTCCGTAAAGAATGACGCCTTTTATACTCGATGGATCTGGTCCTGAAACTAGAACTTAAACAGTTCTGTGCATTTTTAACGTTCGAAAATACTCCTTTATTTGTTTTTGTGCGACAAAGAATCTTCCTGCAAAATTTCA
Organism: Uloborus plumipes; assembly: GCA_038373865.1. Lineage (NCBI taxonomy): Eukaryota > Metazoa > Arthropoda > Arachnida > Araneae > Uloboridae > Uloborus > Uloborus plumipes. The sequence continues at coordinate 43,763 of JAXGGA010009114.1, read as the reverse complement.
GAAAAATCGGAAATAAAATATAGATTTGTATAAAGAAGGATACCTGCACACACAGTCATATATTCTGTTTTATCAACATTAGAGTCGTACTGAAAATGATTTTTTTTTTTGTAGTTTATTCATGTATTTATTATTTCATTTATTTTTTTAAATTATTTTTTATGTGATCAGATGGAAAAAAAATGTTTAAATCATGTTCATTTTTTTTTCTTTAATACAAATTAAGTCATTGCTTTTAAAGTGATAAATTTACAGATAAAACAGATTTACAGATAATCTGTAAGCTTACAGATCAAAAACTAAGATGCGTCTTGGTTTCAAGTGTTCCTTTTAAAAATACTTACATTAACAGGTTTCTGAACTGTTTTGAGAAAATGCATTTGGTGATGACTGTATTTTTAATGATGTTTTATTCATACAAAAGTCACTTTCCTACAATGTAATTGTTTTAACTGTAAAAATATTATATTCAAATTGAATTAAAATCCAAGACATTCAGAGAAACTCACTGTTTGAATTGTTCGACAAAAGAAAATACCCTGGAAATATATTAAGTTTTTCACACGATTAGAAATTAAAAAATACATCCGTATAAATCGATTTTTCTTCGAATCAGAGAACATATAATTAGTGACCACATTATAACGAAACCTAACAGGGACTTGTGGACTATTTTCACATTTTTCGTTTTTTTTTCTGTGAACTCTAAGCATGTTTTACTTACTGAAAAGACAAAGCGACAAGAAATACACCAATAAAACACGTAAAAATCAATTGCTTATACGCACATGTGTCCCTTTTTGGCACAAATATATATGCAAAACAAAAATGTTAGCCATCATTTGATCATCATAAGAAAGCAGTTTGCATGGAATTTTACGTAGCTGTTCTGAACCATCCAATTTCATATTTATGATGCTGTGTGTATTGCATTTTTCGCTCGGATAAAATATTTTGAGGAAGGGTTTATTAGAAAGCAATTTGTCAAAATACACACGTTTTGAAACTAAATTTGATGTTGATATTATGTAACTGCGGAATTCCAAGTGATAACGTTTGCATATCATTGAGAATTGCAAATTTTCTCTTTTTTTCGAATCAAGTGTACGATTTAAAACTTGAAAATAACTTTTCAGAAAAATATAGTTCTTATGGAAAACGCCGACATATTTATCGGATTACATATTTTGCAAGAAACATTAATGTAACCGATATTATTGCATTAAAAAAGAATATAAGAAGAAATAAAATAACATATGTGTATATCTTAATATATAAAAATTACGTGTCCCTGTGTTTGTGGCCAATGGACTCCTCAGCTACTGAACCGATTTTAACCAAATTTTACACGCAGTTTCAGTTTGGTCCAACTTAAATGATAGGATAGTTTTTGTCTCAATTTAGGACCGCAATATATTATTTATTGCAAATTATGTATTTAGCTACCAGCTTTTCTGTGTTCTTGGCAAAGCCTTTTTACTAAGCCTTTTTTGACACCTCCATGGCTGAGCGACATAAAGCACACGTTCTGGCAGCTTCTGGAGCGCAGTAAACAGGCAATAATCTTTCTTATCTTAATATATAAAAATTACGTGTCCCTGTATTTGTGGCCAATGGACTCCTCAGCTACTGAACCGATTTTAACCAAATTTTACACGCAGTTTCAGTTTGGTCCAACTTAAATGATAGGATAGTTTTTGTCTCAATTTAGGACCGCAATATATTATTTATTGCAAATTATGTATTTAGCTACCAGCTTTTCTGTGTTCTTGGCAAAGCCTTTTTACTAAGCCTTTTTTGACACCTCCATGGCTGAGCGACATAAAGCACACGTTCTGGCAGCTTCTGGAGCGCAGTAAACAGGCAATAATCTTTCTTATAACATATAAAAATTACGTGTCCCTGTGTTTGTTTCCAATGGACTCTTCAGCTACTGAACCGATTTTAACCAAATTTTGCACGCAGTTTCAGTTTGGTCCAACTTAAATGATAGGATAGCTTTTATCTCAATTTAGGACCGCACTATATTTTTCAATGCAAATTATCTATTTAGCTACCAGCTTTTCTGTATTCTTGGCTAAAATTCTTTAAACATATCCGGAATGCCACCACATAATCTGCGGTTAAAAATTGGTTCACCCATAGTTCTTCTACGTAATTTAAATCCACCGAGATTATGCAATGGTACGCGTTTAGTTATCAAAAAAAAAATCACCGGGAACATTATTGAGGCAATCATTTTGACTGGCAAGTTTAAAGATGAATCGTTCTGTTGCCACGTATCCCAATGACACCGTCAGAATATTCAATACCCTTCAAAAGGCTACAGTTTCCCATTCGTTTAGCTGTCGCCATGTCCATTTATAAGTCCCAAGGACAAACAATGTCAATTTGCGGTTTAGATTTAGAACATCCATGTTTTTCTCATGGGCAACTATAGGTCGCTTGCTCCCGTGTGGGAAAACCGTCCAATCTATTTTTGTTTACAAGAGACAGATTAACAAAGAATATTGTGCACCGATTAGTGTTGAGTTAAACTGAAATTAAAAATGCTTATAATTCAAAATATAACAAATAATATTGGTTAATTATCTACCCTACCTACATTATTAAAAAATAAAATGTTACAATAGCAATTAGCAAACTTTTAATTAACTCAATTGTTACAAGCTTGAATATAATATTTCTAAGTACTAGAATGCTATATTTTTTGTTGACTTTTTGTTTCTAGCAAACTTAGGAAATTTTTGTTCGATTGTTTTCATATTTTGAACTCAAATTCATATTTATATAAAGTTGATCTCTATAACGGTAATAAAGTTTTTGGTTTCTATTGAAACATTATAGTTTAACTCATACCTTAGCCACAGCAACGCGTGGCCGGGTCAGCTAGTTCTAAATATGTTTTGGAGGTGAAGTCCGTTAAATTTTTAAAACATACCGACATACACTGTGACGTTGCTTATCTAGGGCTTGGCAGGGCCCTAGATACGCTCGTGACGGGTACATCAGTCTGCAGTGCATAAGTTCATTGTTTTAAATCGGCAGCGTTTTGACAATTTAAAAAATAAGAGAAAGGGGAAAATAATGTTGAAAGTTTTTTTTTTTTCTATTTTGCTCAAGTTCAAACAGACTAAATGACAGAGATTTGACAGATTGCCTGAGAGACGCAAAAATACGCCCCATACTGCAAGACAAACACGCAGAATGTGCAGCTATGTCCTGGTTCACTTCTATTACATACACTGATGCGAGCTTAGATCTCTTTAACAGGATGGAATTTAGCTGTATATGGCCGATTGGCTAAACGGCGCTTTTTTTTTTTTGCCGATTTCATCACGATGTCAAAAAAAAAAAAAAAAATCAAGTTAGTTTCAATAACGCCCATCAAAAAATTTCTGTGGCAGCAGATGTGTTGCTGATTTGTAACTTGGAAGGGTAAAAAGGGCCTCGGTGGCCTATAGGAAGAGTCATCTCTTCGTAAGCAAGAGGTTGCGGATTCGAGTCCCGCCCTGCCCACGGATGTTTTTTCAATCTTTCTGTGTCGTAAATCTGTTCTGTGTTTGTCAGGAGGTAAGGCGTATAGTGCACAGTCCTCATTCATGTCGAAGCTGAGGGTTTTCAGTATTTAAAAAAGAGAGGGGAAAAAGAAGGTACGTCGTTCCGTGAAACGTTAGTTTTGGTCGTTAGTTTAGTTTAGTCTCGATGTTTTTGGCAAAAGCTTTGAGCATCTCCTGCAGGCTGTACATTAGGCTTGCATTAGTCATATGTGAATAAGAAATTATTAAGGTAATTAAATGTACAGATTTTGCTCTTTTTTGTGCTTTAACTATTATTTTTGACACCCTGTGTAGCGGTTCCGGATCGTAGTTGCTACCCTCGGTTCCTAAGCGATTATTGATCCTTGTTGGATGAGTGATCTTCTGTGTCATTAAGAAAAAATCAAATTATATACACTGTAAAAAATGCGTAAGGTTACTATTGTTAATGGGTGTAAAGTTGCCCAACTTCTGGAGTAAGCTATTCCAATTTTAAGAAAACTCTAATTGTTGGAGTAAAGTTTCATGCAACCAATGTAAAGTTCCGCCAACCGTTAAAATAACTGACACATTATTCAAAGTACATGAATTAAGACATAAATCGGCCCAGAGTTCTTGATGTCTTATGAATGCAAATACATGATTCGCCTTAACTGGCCCAGTGCTCAAACGTGCTTGCTTTGCTCTGTACATGGTGAGTTCGGGGTTCGATCCTATCGTGTGTAATTAAACTAATTCATAAATTCGAGTAAAATTGATTGGTAGTGGAAAAGCATGAAACTGATGAACATTAAGTTAACGAATAATTGAAAATAATTACCCAACCTGATGAATGCTATTTTTTCTTTTTTTTCTTTTGTCAGAGAATTAAAATGAAAACTTATTCAGAAATTGGTGAAACGTTACACTATAGTTAAATTACCATGGTGTAACTTTACGCCCCATATATTGATTCAGTTACTCTATAGCAGTGGAGGCAGTACTGCCAAATATATAGAGCGTTCAGTGTTATGCGAAGCTATAATATCTTTGGTACTGCTGCCACCGTATTTTTTAAGCAAGGTTACATAACTTTTTTACACTAACTATAAAAATATATACTAAATTTATGTATATATCTTTATATTGTATGTATACGGTGTGTATATACTTAGAAAGTCCGATAGATTGACCAAGCAACTTTGAAAAATACTATTATTTGTACTAAACTGCGACAGTAAATTAATATACATTAAAATTATATTTATGTATGTTCTAACCTTTATTTTAACATTCACGTAAAATCCACTTAAACTGAAGAAAATCGAAGCTTTTTCAGTTCAATTAATGTCCATCATGTTTCAATATTAATGTAACCTTCTTGCACTTACATCAATTTTAATGATGCATAACCTGTTTGAAATGCAGCTTCTGTCATCAATTTTCGTATATCGATCGAACAATAGAAAATTTCTGAAACGTTCGAAATGTGATGAATTGGCCCTTTGCTGCGAAATTAGTTGATAATGCTATTGTGATACTAGTTGCTTCCCATAAAATAATTCAGCAGAAGACATAAATGTACGTTGGAATTATGTATTAACTGGATGCATTAGTAAAAAACAGAACTTTTAATAACTACTAAAACGTTATTAATATTTTTTTTAATAACCCGTTTTAATCCCACGTGATAGACACACATGCTTGATCTTTACGGCACAAAAAATAAAGACTTGTCTTCCTCTATATGGGCTAAAAATATTACAGCATGAGACATAAATGTATAGTGGAATTACGTATTATCTGAATGCATAAGTGAGAATAACAACCCGTTTTTAATCCCCGGTGATAGACACACATGCATAATCTTTTTTACGCAAAAAATAAAGACTTGTCTCCACCTATAGGGGGAGTGGGGTAATTTTTCCTCTTAGAATGATTTTTTTTCCGGCAAAGACATCGGGTTGAGATTTTTGTTTTTTTCGCTTTCACAATGGAAATAGCCCTGCAGTTATAATTAAAAATTAAAATATTGATACGCATTGTGTTGCGTTTTTCAATATGCAGAGTCAAACCAAAACGCAATTTTACTTCTAATTTTTTACCACAGTCGAATGCTACAAAATTTTATCATTCTTATATAATACATTTAGAGTTTTAAAATATAGTCTACGTTATCTATCTATCTATCTATCTATCTATCTATCTATCTATCTATCTATCTATCTATATATATATATCTATATATATATATATATATACTGCTCGACATTGAAAATGCAACACCAAGAAGGAGTGGTCAGAAATTAATGCAAATTTCCCCGTAGACGCACGTCACTGAGTTATGCAAATGATATGAAATGCGCAGCTCTCCGACGCACGTGAAGTAAGATATAAGAGAATGAAGTTGAAAAGTGGGCTATGTTCATGTTGGTTTTTCTGAAAGACTAATTATCGGAGAAATTTGGTTTTTGTCTCGAAGGATACGTGTGATAGGAGGAAATGCCACGCCGTCCTCAACGAAGACACTTCCAGCATATAGACGACTTTACAAGGGGTATGGTGATCGGACTGAGAAGGGGAGGTTGGTCCATACGTCAAATTGCAGCTGATACCCACATGGATGCAAGCACTGTGCATCGGCTGTGTCGGAGATGGTTGGAAAGAGGAAATGTAGCCACATTGAGGGGCGCAGGTGCAGCCAGAGTGACGTCAGACCGCTTGGATCGACGGATTCACCGACAAGCTGTGGAGGACCCGCAAGTCACTTGTACGTCGATTCTGCAGCACGTGCTAGGTATCCTGGATGTTTCTGTGTCGACCAAAACCATTTCCTGTCGACTGGTTGCACGTGGCCTGCAATCACGGCGCCCGCTAAAAAGACTGCCATTGACCTCACAGCACAGACTCCAACGTTTGGAATGGTGCCGGACCAGAGCGACGTGGATGGCAGAATGGCAAACCGTAGTGTTCTCCGATGAATCCCGCTTCTGTTTGTCCAGCGATAGTCATCGCATACGTGTGTGGAGAAAGATCGAATCCGGCAGTAACTGTGGAACGCTCCACAGCGCGACAACGTGGCATAATGGTTTGGGGCGCTATTGCATACAATTCCGTACCACCTCTAGTTCGTATTCGGGGCACTATGACGGCCCAACGATATGTAGATAATGTACTGCGGCCGGTGGCAATCCCCTACCTTCAGGATCTGCCAAATGCAATTTTTCCAACAGGATAACGCCCGGCCTCACAGTGCTCGAATCAGCCAACATGCTCTACGAGGTGTACAGATGCTTTCCTGGCCACCATACTCTCCTGACTTGTCACCAATCGAACATGTGTGGGACGTGATTGGACGCCGTTTGCAGAACTTGTCACTGCCTCGTTCAGAGGACGAACTGTGGCAAATGGTTGAAAGGGAATGGAGTGCCATCCCTCAGGACACCATCCGCAGGCTTATTGACTCCATGCCTAGACGTGTTTCTTCGTGCATCGCTGTCCTCGGTGGTCCTACTTCTTACTGAGCCGACGCCGTCCTCGCTCTAAATTTTGCTTATTTATTTTGAAATAAATATCACTTATTGTTCCATGCTGTCTCTGTCTTTTTACCAAATTTCATCAATTTCTGACCACTCCTTCTTGGTATTGCATTTTAAATGTCGAGCAGTGTATATATATATATATATATATATATATATATATATATATATATATATATATATATATATATATATATATATATATATATATATATATATATATATATATATATGGATGTATATTTGCATATATGTAAACTCATGTTTGAGAAAATTGCAACACCAAGAAGGAATCATTATAATTGATTGAAATTTAACACACAGCTGAGTGATAGTGGTACAAATAAATGATTAAACTTAGAAAGAGCCAACAATTAATAAAAAAATACTGAAAAATTAGTATTTTGTGCAGCCACCACTCTCTGCAATAGGTGCTGCTACGTGACGTGGCATGGAGTCAAACAAATTTTTAATGTCTGCCTGATCAAGAGCATTTCATACTGTTTGTATGCGTACCCAAAGTTTGTCTGTAGAAGCAACAGGACGAGGATCTCGAACGAGACGCCGACCAATGAAATCCCAGACATGTTCAATCGGCGACATATCTGGGGAATGCGCTATCTAGGGAAGACGCTGCACCTGCTGCGATGCAAGGAAGGATTGAACACTAATAGCGACATGAGGGTGGGCATTATCCTGCTGAAATACAGCGTTAGGCAATTCTTGAAGAAAGGGGACAGCTTGGGGCTGTAGAACTTCACTAATGTACCGGTTCCTGTTCCGGTTACCCACAATTCGTAGCATTTGAGATCGTCCGTGATAGGATATGGCACCCCAGACAAGCACTCCAGGTGTTCGTCCACTGTGACGTTCGATAATGCACTATGGAAGGTAGCGTTCACCGGCATAGCGTCGGACGTGAATGCGGCCATCAAGGTACAGTCATAGAAAAAAAAACGAAACACTCTGAATTATTCGGCTGCTATACTTGCCAAGAACAAAAGAAAGGTGTCTTCTGACATGGATTAAAGTCTTGTTTAAAACTATGTGAGTAAAATTTCGATAAGGGGCTATAAACAAAGTGAAATGAACTCAAAGTCTGAATTTTCAAATGGGAACCCCTACATTTGGTTACATAATTAGGTGCGGAGGGCCAAAAGTACGCTGGGTACCAAGCGGCATCACTTTAGGACTAGTAGAACAAAAGTTATGACCGACCAAAGATTTAGGGACCACCACCACATTTAAAAGGCTACTTTCAAGGTCGAAATTTACAAAGAGTAGACAAATCATATTTTTTCGATTAAATTACCTAAAGCTACTCGCAATAATACGTTTGCTTTTCGTAATTAATTAAAAATTCTCGGTTTTTGTTAAAGTTATAATATTTTTTTGAAATTTGGAAGAGAAAACTCTACTGTGTAGAGTTCAAGGGAAAAACGCAACATTCTATCTTTTTGACTAAACAAAGATTGATGCATATTTTTAGCGACGCACTAACCATCGCAGCACACACCTTTTGGAGAGAAGTTACAACTTAAAAGTAACCTCTTGTATTTATATAAACTACTGTATTAGGATTGGCAAAAATGTTAAAACCGTGGCTCAGAATTTAAAAAAACGTCTAATCTTTACAAATTATTCCAAATAACCTTCCGAGACACCACAGTTTTCCATGAAAATCAAGTGTCCACGAAAAAAGTTTTCTGAATTGCTACATGTTGCATGAATGCTGACTTCTGACTAATGGACAAAAAAAATATGATTGTCTACCAATTTTAAAATATACTCAGCAGTTTTATTAGCTTTTCGCTTTCAACATATTATAACTGTTGAAAACTAAATACTATATAAAAACGCTGAGCACTTTCTGCAACTGGTGGATAAGCATATTCCTCTTTCTTTGCATAGAAATTCCCTGTTATTGTTTCAGTTTGCACAGTTGGTCCCTAAAAATGGTTCTTTTAGCATATCTCAAAAACTACTGGATATTTTGAGCTCCCATTTTGGATTCTCCTTTGAAACCCCTTCTAGATTGTTACTCCATCAAAATATTATATGGTTCCAGATCATCATTTTTTCAAATATTAATTTCAAAATTCATAAAAAATTCAAAATTTTATCTGAGAGGAAGTCAATGACGTTTTTATTGTTGGGTTGGTTCATACTTTGATATAAAAAAACAAACTTTGCCGTACCTATCGTGGTTTAGGTATTATATGCCCAAGTATCAAAAATATTTTTAACATTACGGGACGGTTTTTTCTCAGTTCAATTGTGAAGCAACGGCTGGAGCAAATTTAAAACGATTTGGTATACAAAGTTAAATGATGTTGCTGATCACAAATATGCGATAAAAAAGGGGGGTTTTCATAGAAAATTTTAAAGTTGATGCCGATTTTTATATGAAGATGACCCCTTAACAACAATTTACCAATAGAAATTTATAGAACACATTATTCCTGAAAAAATAACATATTACACGTGTCTCTAGTATTAATAGTCTTCGAATAAGAGCGAGTGTTTCGTTTTTTTTTTTCTATGACTGTACCACAAATTAAAGCGGGATTCGTCAGAAAACACAACATACTGCCAATCAGCACGCCAGTCCTTATGCTGATTGGCCCATTGTAGCCGCAGGCGGCGATGGTTTTGCGTGAGGGGGATCCTGTATAAAGGAAAGGTGTAAAATTGCGAACTTTACAGTTTTAAATTGGAACCTCGGCTGCCAGTATTACACGGTAAAAAAAAAGTTCATTTTTACTATGTAGATTTAAAATAAAATTACATCAAATTGTCCTTCTTACAAGCATCCCAAGTAGCACACTTCGTTTTTTAAAGGTTGTAAAATGGTTATTAACGTTGTAACAACCGCTTAAAAACGTTTATAAAACGTTCAAATGTTATTTGTGGTACCTGGGACAATAATGGCTAAACATTTAAAAGAGATGGATTAATTGCCCTTCCCACACTGCACAACTACTTTCTGATAAAGAATTTCTGACAAGCGTGTGGCTACTCAGCAAACCTTAGACGTGGGTTGTACAAGAAAAATGCTGCATAAGTGGTATCTTCCATCGATGATAAAAATATTTAAGTATAATCTAATTTAAGCTTTTTTTACTAGAACGGAACTTAGATGGGTATTAGAAATAAAATAACACGAAATACCAAAGCTATGAGCATATACAATGTCTTAGTTTTTCCGGTATTGCACACGGGAAAATACGTGAAATGATTAAGATGAATGATTATGTGAAATGATTATGTAATGTACATTAAGGTGTCTGCCTACGTTTGGGTTACTCACAGCAAATAAAAAATGAAAAAATATAAATATTGACATATTACATCTTTTTAGCCTACTTTCCCGTTAAAAATGAAAGAAAGACGAAAAAAGTAGTAAAAGTAGCTTAATGCATCTAAAAAATATCGCTAAGTCCAAAAAATATCGCCAAGTAAAAAAAATAATAAGGTAAAATGAATATCGAAAAATTAAAAATTTGAAAGTAGGATATTGAGATGGGGAATTTGTGTGTCGGTCGGTCGGTCGGTCGGTCGGTCTGTCGGTCTGTCTGTCCCCCCCTAATAACTTTTGAATGAACATTCCGATTTTGACAAACTTTTTTTTGTTGGAAAGATCTCGGCGAGTACAGCTCATTCCCATATTTGATTTTTCGATTTGAACAATTTTTGGTTCAATTTTGAACCGTTCAAACAACCTGTCCCGCGATGCTAACTTTTGAGTGAACAGTCCGATCTGAACAGACTTTTTTTTTGTTCGAAAGATCTTTTCAAGGATACTTCATTCCCGTATTTACATTTTCGATTTGAACAATTTTTCGTTCAACATTGAACCGTTCAAGCAACCTTTCCCCACCTAATAACTTTTGAGAGAACCGTCCGAATGGAATAACCTTTTTTTTGTTTGAAAGATCTCGGAGAGGCTTTCCCATACATTCCCATATTTGATTTTTCAATTTGAACCATTTTTCGTTCAATATTGAACAGTTCAGAAAAAAAATTAACATTAGCGTCTACGGGGAATTTAAGTTGAATGTTGATCGTGAACTTAAAGTCGGATTTCCTTCAAACTAACTTTGTAAGAAAATGGTTTTGATATATAATGTTTGTAAAGTACTTTACTGAGTAATCTTCTGTAAGGACTCTGATTCCGACTCCGACTCCGCAAACATGGCGGAAATGCAGGCTCAGAAAAAAATGACTGACTGTGCAGACGATTTTTTGTTTATTTATTCATTTGTTTTATTTATTGTTATTATTATTATTTTTTTTTTTCATTGGCAGACGATTTTTTTTGTAACAAAAATGTTTCCTTCACGCGAACATTTTATTCTTTATTTATATTTAACAACTGACAACGGATTAAAAATAAAATTCGAGACCTTTTATTAACGAACGAGGTTTTTTTCCTTTCTTTGATAAAATGTGTTTCGATGTTCTTTGTACTTTTATTTTATTTTTTTTTCTTTTGAAAACGATTGTGAAATTTTTCTACGGAAGAACTATAACAGTTACATTCTTTAAAAGGTGCGACAAAACTTTTTTACTCGTTTATTTACTTTTTACGAGTCCCTTTCATCTGATGAGAGGGGTATATTTTGCTTTTCGAAATTAGCTCTAAGTGCTAAAAAGGTATGTTTGGCATAATTTTCAGTCTCAGATAATCAAGAGAATAATGATCAGATGCGAGAATGCCGATGTCGATGTACGGGAAAGTAGGCTCGTTTAGTTCTTGACAGAACTTCTTTTTTTAGATTAAAATGTAATTAAAAGTTAGCAAATAGTTAGAAAAACTATTATTTTCTCTTTATATATATATATATATATATATATATATATATATATATATATATATATATATATATATATATATATATATATATATATATATATATACATATATATATATACATATATATACATATATATATATATATATATATATACATATATATATATATATATATATATATATATATATATATATATATATATATATATATATATATATATATATGTATATATATATATATATATATGTATATATATATATATATATATATATATATATATATATATATATATATATATATATATATATATATATATATATATATATATATATATATATATGTATATATATATATATATATATATATATATATATATATATATATATATATATATATATAAATTGCGAAATTTGAGCAACAAATAAGATATTATTCTATTCACGTCAAACTTTATAAACCCATTTTAACTCAAGGATATTTAAAAAAATAATAATAATAAGTGTATGTCACTGCGTTGCTTATCTCTGTTCTGAACCAAATGTTATATAGCAGTCCCAAAATAAAAAAAATACGGCACGTTTATTGAAATTCGCTGATTTTCCAGAAAAAACACCTCAATATTTCCCGAAAAAATGTCTGTGAAAGTTTTTGAATACTAACATAGAACTTAGATTATAGTGTAAAAGATAGTTATAAATGTGAAAAACATTACGTAAAAATCAGGTTGATAAATGTAAAACTTTTGAAGTTATAAATTTGTCATAAATGAAAATCTGGCAAAAAAAAATTCCGAAAACGCATTTAAAGATTTTTTGTAGATTAATAAAAACGTTTTAAAACAACTTTTGAGGCAAAAATTTCATATGTGTGTATCCAACAGAATTTTCAACTATATTTGTCAATATTTTTACTTTATTTAAGTTTTTTTCTTTTCTTTTCTTTTCCTTTTTTTTCTTTTCTTTTCTTTTTTTTTTTTTTTTTGGTCTTATTGTCTTTGACGTATTAAATTCAAGACAGCGTTTCTGCCATACTTAATTGGCTATAACTGCATTTTTAATTTTTGCATCCAAAAATGAAACTTTTTGAGTTTTAAAAATCCACTATTTTAGAGATTATATCTATTTCTTCTAGAATAGGCATTTTAAGGCAGGCCCTTAAGATTCATATTCAACAGATTTCTCTTCTGCAAAGTTTTTGCTTAAATATTAATAAACCTTAAAACTTGCTGTTAAAATGAGAATTTAGCCATGAGAATGTTAATGATTTTGACAGTTAATTTGATACCAAATGAAAAATAATAATTATTTTCATCTGATATCTAATTTGAGCTGTTGTATGTACTCCATTGGTATGAAATTAATATACAGTAAAAACAAATATGTTTCGTGAAAGCACGGAAATTAAATGATTAGAAAGCGGAAATATTGCATACATTTTTTATGATTAATAGGTTTCTCTCTACTATTTTAAATAAATTTTAATCTCAGTTTTGAAAAAAAAAGCCATATTAATGTCTTTTTTTTTAAGACAGTCGAGATTGACTACAATATAAACGTCCTAAAATAATACTTTCGGTTATCAGAAAAAAATAATACTTGAGATGTTGTTAGTTTACATCTTCACCAATCCAAGGAAAATATGATACGTGTTTAGACTCGGAGACTATGTCTGCACAAAATCATACATTATTCAATTCCTAAGAATAACTATTATCATCTTGTTCTGATCATATACACATTCCTCCTCACAGTAATAAATGATTCTGCTGGGCGAACATGGAATTCATAAATCTTTGTCAAGAAGAACTCATTAACCAGGGATGGAATCTGCAAGCACATTAAAGTCATCTGATATTTTGCCGAACCTCCTTGAGAGAAATTTATTATTGCCTTAATGCAATTTTATTTTGTCGAGAAATGTAATACCTGCTTCATGAGAGAGCATACAAGGTAGCGAAGTATTTTTTTTGTCCGAAAATTATTGATTTTAAGTCGTTCTTACGCCGCATGTGATACTTGATTAAAAAATATGTGTATGTATTTTACAAAATAGGTTGTATTAATTGGCAAAAGATGAATGAATTAATTCTCTTAATATTTAGGGGCATGGAAGAAAAAAAGGCGCCATTTATTATTTTCAAATTATGTGTTTGCATAATTGCGATTTCTACATATTGCATCCGTCAACAACATTTTTTTTTTCACACGAACACGCACACGCTGGCACATACTCACACAAATACACTGGTTCATACATACATACACTGGCACTCAGACACGAGCACGAAAACTAAGTTGTACTAATTTTGGGAAGAAATATGAAATGATTCTACTAATACTTAGGAGCTAGAGAGAAAAAGTAAGCACCATTTCTTATTTCAAAATTGTATATTAGATTTTTTTCTGCATATTTCATTCGTCTATAGCAAATTTCTTCACACAAACACTCACACACAAACGCACAAACTGACACACACTCACACAAACGCACAAACTGACACACACTCACACAAACGCACAAACTGACACACTCACACAAACGCACAAACTGACACACACTCACACAAACGCACAAACTGATACACACTCACACAAACCCACATGCTGACACACGCTCACGCAAACACCCTGGCTTATTACACATCCACTGACAAAAGCACGAAAACTAAGTTGAATTAATTTGTAGAAGAATTATGAATTGATTCTATTAAGATCTATTAGTTACAAAGAAAAAAAGGGAACTATTTCCTATTTTTCAAACTATATATTAAACTCCTTTTTATAATTTCTGCATATTATATCGTTCCATAACCAATTTTATGAAACAATTCTCATTTTCCATTCGAAACTATTTTTAAATTATATATTCATAAAATAATTAAGTATACGAACTAGAAAAAAGAAGCAAAGAAAATAAATTAAAAACATGCTGGAAACTTAAAATAGTTTAATATCACATTTTTAGCCCGCAGCGTAAAACTCTAGATTCCGTTATTAGTTTATGTACATATAACGTATAATTGTAAGGATAGGTTTTGTTCTTCACTCAATTGATTATTTTCTTTTTAATGAAATTAAATTTTCTCGTGATTATATTATATTTTCTTGAAATTATAAAACAATAACTTATTTTTCATTAATTTTGCAAAATATATTTGCATCTCATGTACAAGTTGAGGTTATTTTTTCCTAATAATTCCTTATTGCTCAAATAACAAATAATAAAACAAAAAAAATTATTTTAAAAGAGAACTAGTTTAAAGTTTACCGGAATCTCTATATGAATAATAAAACACTCAATTATACAAGTGAAACAACAGTATTGATTTTGTATTCAAAAGGTTGTTTGTTAAGAGCTTTAAAGTTATCTATTGTCGATATTCTTTTGAGGCGCAAAATAAATTACTGCCATAAGTTTTAACAAGAATGAGCTCCTTTAAAACCCATGATGCTAAAGATACGATTCAAAATTGAATAATCGATTAAGTTTTCCTCAAATATTTTCTAAACCTTTTAGTGACAAGATATTGAAGAAACACTTTATCATCTGTTGTTAAAGGACACTTGAAGTCAGAATTGATTACACTAAGTATAGATACACCTTAAATGCTGTTTATATACTGTACGAATTGCGGGCTGAGGTTATTTTCTTTTTTTTTTTTTTTTTCTTTAATATGATTTCATGCGTAATGCATTTTAAATGTGCCGAAAGAGGACAGAATAAATATTTGGCTACCTTAGGTAAATTATTAGTATTCAAACTAATTTCGTATCAATTTTGCATAATCGCACGTTGCATAGATTTTGCAATCGAGCGTCTGACCTGCAATCTATGACGTCATCAAACTTTGATTTTTATACACAAGGTGATCCAAAAGTCAGGACTAACTTTTAAAACGGATAAATCGAAAAGGAGTAAGGGTAAAAAGATGCGATTTGCACTCAACAGATAGCAAATGAGCTGAGTTTTTGTTACAATGAAAACAATATATATGTTGGTGACCAATAGATGGCGCTGTCTGATATCAATTGTTCTATTGTGCATATCAATCAATAAACGATATGAAAATTAGCAACGGCTATATGTAATGGTAGTCAAAGCTTCCATGCTTAGAAATGCTGGCCATATTTTAGAAAGTTCTCCTAGTTAAATTTTATTGTAAGAGCTCGGAAAGTGCCACAGCGGCATTGCAAGCATATACATGAGACATATGCAATATAGCAAAGAACCAATAACGTCTTCTGTATTGAAAAAAAATATGAAGAATATTATTGATCATTTAACTAATTGACAGTAATTAAGCTAATTTGATAATGGTCAACATTTTTTCATTTGTAAATCCTCTTTTGGTAAAATAAAAAAACTAAAGCGCCATCTGTTGGTGATCAAGAGAACTCCTTTTTTTTTCACTGACACAAAAACCTTGATCATTTTCTATCCGTTTAATGTGAACCGCATCTTTTTATGTTTATTCGTTTTCGAATTATTCATTTTTGTAGTTCGTCCTGACTTTCGGATCACCAGGTATATAAAGGTATAGAGATTAAACGATAAGCAGTCGTGAAAATTTGATGGCCTGTATACTAGGGTGGGGCGAAAAATAAAAAGTTTTTCAGATAAACTTCTAATAGTTGCCAAAAGTTGTCTTTGGTGATAGTTAGCTTTTGTGCAAAATTTGAGAAAAATTGGTTAATATCTTCAGGGGGCGCTGCGATCGCAAAGTTTTACCATAGCTTTGTTATGAATTTTATGGTTAAAATATCAAAAAGAATGCCTTTAGCTAGTCTCTTTGGGTTTTTTTTACTCAAAAGATGTTTTCATGCACTAAAAGCATATGAAATGACTCACAAACATTATTTTATATGATATATTTATATTTAAAAAAAAATCACTTTTTTTTCACATTTTGGTTTCTTTTTAAATGCTTGAAATATAAATATATCATATAAAATATTTTTTGTGAGTTATTTCATATGCTTTGAATGCATGAATATATCTTATGAGTAAAAAAAATGCAATGATATTAGCTAACGGCATTATTTTTCATATTTTAACCATAAAATCTCGATAAAAGCAATGATAAAACTTTGCGATCGCAGCGCCCCCTGAAGATATTAACCAATTTTTCTCAAATTTTGCACAAAAGCTAACTATAACCAAAGACAACTTTTGGAAACTATTAGAAGTTGATATGAAAACCTTTTTATTTTTCGCCCCACCCTACTGTATACCGCCCATCACGCCTGAAACGATTAACTTGGCGATATATGCCACCTGAATTAGAACTCGGGATCTGTCCGATTGAGCCAATTTCATGTTACCGCTAAGTCAGAAGTCGGGGTAGAATTTCCAATGCTACAAAAACTGTAGATGCGTTAAATAAAGATATACTTTTTCTAAATACAGTCTTTTATTTGTCTTATGAACAAAAGTAAATCCATTTGTAAACATACTTCAAGCGAATGCTTCAGTTTTGAACATATTTTAAATTTAACATTTATATATTAAAAGATTTCAAACAAAAATTTGATAAACCGTCTTAAGATATCTTGTGAAGTTTGGATAGAAAGCTTGACAAAACTCATAACACCATGTATAAAAGTTTTTCTTTATTACTTTCATAAGTATGATACTTAAACGAATACATTTAGTTATTCTAATCATGTAGACTGTACCACTGTTACAGGTAGAACTCCTCGAGAGGACAGGTTGACTTATCCGACATTTTGGCTCCAAGAGAGGTTTTGGATTCAGTCTTGCTTGAAGCATTTTAAAATGCAATCTTATAGTATCTGGTTGCTGCATTGTGAAAAATAACTGATGGAAATTTTAGCAAAAAGCCACTTTGAAGAAATCTAGCACGATAATTGATTTTTAACTTTTAATAATAGATTATGGACTGAACTGGTCTAACATAAATCAAGGAATACTGCCATTATAAGAAGAAAGCAAAAATGTTAGGAAAAACTGGAAGAGAGATGAATAAATTAACCTTCATAAAGACTATTATAGGGTGAAGTGGGGTAATTGTGTACCTGTTTTGACGAAATTCAACTTCTTAAGTCTCTGGTGGGGAGGGGGGTATTCAGAATTTTATTTTTTTTATATCATCTTTTAGCGGCGTTTCTCTAGATTACAAATCACCCAAAGAATTAAAAAAAAACTATTTTTATTATGGTTGTATGGCTATGTTTTTAAAACCATCTCTGAAGTACACATTTGTCCCACAAGTTGGGGCAAATGTGTACGCCGCATGAAAATCCTATACAATTCAGTTGTTTTGCTGTTGGGCCAAATAAGTACAAAAGAGCAGTTAAGGACAAAAAATTCTGTGTATGATTTTTTTATTTCCGAATTCTCCAGCGGAAGCTATGCACTTTTTTGTTGCCCACCTTCTGTCCTCTCTTAATTGGTACAGTTTACAAAGGTGAAAACAAAGTACAAAGCATAGGATTAAAGGGGAAAAAACGTCTTTAATAGCAAAATTGAAAAGAACATGCCAAAATTTGTAACTTGGAATGTAAAAAAAAAAGGAATTATAGTGGCGAGTCCTGGCCAAAATGAGAATAGCAAATTTGAGTGAGACCTTCAGCAACTCTGCTAATCCATGTTGTAGGAGGAAAATTTAGCTGGGAATATCAAAACACCTCTTTTTCCCTCAGATGGCTCTGGAAGCTTGGTGACAATAGCATTGCCATCGATTTCGCTAATATCTTCAGAGTGAGGGTAGACGAAAGTATTTTCTCCATTTTTTTCAATTAATTTATTGTGAGGAGGTCAATCAAACATTTGGGAACAAAAATATACGCCCTAATAAGATTGTAAAAGTCTAATAAGGAGTGGGTGAATGTGTATTCTATGTAAATTTTGCTTAGGGTAAATGTTTACTGTAGTACACATTTGCCCCAGGAAAAAGTACACATTTACCCCGTGACTGAAAACAAACCGGGGTAAATGTATACCCCAACAGTATGTATAGGTAAACATTAATTCAACTATTCTGCATCCATTAATGAGGAAAACAACTTACCTTCAAGTGATTTATCCAAGAACTAATCAAATTAAACTGAAAATGGTGATCCTGCAGCACTGTAAACAAAAGTCCACGAAATGTGATTCACAACGAAAAAAAACACCTGACTAAATGGAGGCAGATTGATAAAGCCTTATTATCTGGACATAGGTGCAGCCATATGAGAAGTGATCACTAACCTACAGGCTTCCAAATGGTGCTACTAGATAGCAGCTAGCTTCAGTTTTTCCTCCTTTTTTCAAATGAGTACACATTTGCCCCAAGTACGCAATTACCCCACTTCACCCTACTTATTTTTTAAGAAAAAATACATAATGGCATCTCGAATTAAAATTACGTTTTTTGCAATGACGAATTGGGATACGTGTGGGGCGTACATCCGAGTGGACATGATCCGACTTAGCCCCAGAACTGTCAAATCGCCTCACCAGGGACATTGGCGTCGGGAATGGGAATGCCTTGATCAAGGACAGACATCCATGCACCACATTGATTACCCAGCAACTCAACAGATGGCGCCACTGCCGCCTTCAATCATGCATGGCAGAGAAGCAAAAGCTGATTGAATGCGTCGCCTTGGTAAACTACCAATTTCAAAAAGGGACTAAACGACGTTTGTGGTCCAAAAAGGAAACATATAATACTTTGTCATTCCTAAAAAAAGAAAAGGAAAATTTTAGCTCATAAGCAGAGCCCTGGAGGAGCGAAATTTTTTATTTCGTTGATAACTATCGTTAAGTAAACAACTAAAAATGTTTAAAAGTAAAATACAGCAAAATGTGGAGTTGGAGCCCTTTAAATTATGACGGCAACTTATAACTGAAGACTAGACACCAGTTTTTTCAAGGTTTATTATTATTATTATTATTTATTTTTGCAGACATACAAGACTACCACGTGTGCACTTTTGGAACCAAAATGTCGGGAATATCAGCTCATTTTATAAAGGGGCCTTAGTTCCAGGAAAATCAGCTGCACATTTATTTATGCATTTGTAAGACATGATACCTCAAGAAGCGGAAATTACGATATTTATTTTCGACGAAAAATCCCTCTCTTTATTATCAGGCACGTCATTTTCTACTTTGAGAAATGTGCTTCTAGAAAAATGAAACTAAGAGTCAGATTTCATAGAAAGATAAATGCATATCATTTAAAAACGAGTGCTCTTTGAGTCATAAGTAAGGATTTTCGCTTAACGAATGATTTTACTGAAGTTTCGCAGATTTTCTTTCTGAATTTGGATGGGTTTTTTTACATTATTTTCTACAAAGTATTTGGAGGATATTATTCTATGCTCTTTTAACTTGGTGTTTGATGATATGTAAAAATATCTGCAAAGATTAAAATATTACGTAAATAGTTCTTTAATCTGTTGCTATTTAAAGGATCTTGATTTTGAATCGTAAAGAAATAAATACCGATTTAAAGGTTAAAAAATTTTTCTTTTAATTAAAATGTGATAATTTTGTTCATAGAAAAAGAAGAGCTGTAATGCTTGTTGTGAAGAGAACTATTGTTAGAACAAAACATGACAAGTCGTCAAAAACTTAATATACACTGTACACATACAAATAATTCATGTTTTCTCATGGTATTAAATCATTATATTCAACCAATTTCATTTGATATGTTTTTGATAATCAGATAGCATCGTTTATTTCCAGCTCAAAAAAAAAAACGGAAGCAATATATTATTAACGGGGAAATACCAGTGTTTGTTTTTCTAGTAATGCCAATTGTTCTTTAAATTATACGGCATTACATAACTTTCTTTAATTAGTTTAGAGCAATATATAGCATAGCTTTCAACATCTTTAAAAATAAATTCAATATTTGAGTACTTATACTTATGTGCAGTTAAATGGAACTAAACGTTAAATTTGCATAACATCGAAAAACACTGAGTTCTGACAAATTTAGGAATTCACAAGAGAAATACCAGTGACACAAAATTATATACTCATTGAAATAATCACGTAGCACTGCCGTTTTTCTACTGTAAATTTAGCTGAAATGTTAGATAAATGCGTACCATTTAAAAGCGAGTCATATGTACGGAGAGAGAGGTGTCCGTCATACAAATTTTTTGAATGAAACTTCGTAGATATTTTTTTCTGTTTTTGGATGGATTATATTCATTCTTTTCTGCAAAATATTCAACAAATAATATTCTTTGATTTTTGAATGTGATGTTTGATGATCTGCTAAAATATCTTCAAAGCTTGAAATTTTTGTTAATGGTTTTCTTAATGTGTTTTAGTGAAAATAAGCTTTAATTTAATTATTGAAAATGTACATTTCAATTGACAAGGATTATTTAATTGAAGAGTTTAATTGAATTTGACTAAGGAATTTGATTGATTTTGGATGGACTTCTTTCATTCATTTCCGCAAAATATTCGACAAATATTATTCTTTGCTATTTTGATATGATGTTTGATAATGTGTCAAAATATCTTCAAAGCTTTAAAAATTTTGTTAATGGTTTTCTTAATGTGTTTTAATGAAAATAAGCTTTATTTTGATCATTGAAAATGTGAATTCCAATTGACAAGGATTATTCAATTGAAGAGTTTAATTGGATTTGACTAAGGAATTTGATTGATTTTGGATGGATTTCTTTCATTCATTGCCTAAAAATATTGGAAAAATATTATTCTTTGCTATTTTAATATGCTGTTTGATAATATGTCAAAATATCTTCAAAGCTTGAAATATTATGTTAATGGTTTCTTGATGTGTTTTAATAAAAATGAGTTTGATTCTGAGTCGTGAAAAAGTAAATTCCGATTAAAATCAATACTTAAGTGAAGAGTTTATTTGGATTTGGTTTATTTTGGGTGGATTTTGTTTATTCTTTTCTACAAAATAATCAAAAAATATTATTCTATGTAATTTTGATATGATGTTTGATAATATGTCAAAATATTTTCAAAGCTTGAAATATTATGTTATTAGTTTCTTGATGTGTTTTAATGAAAAGGAGCTTGGTTCTAAGTCGTGACAAAGTTTATTCTGATTAAAATCAATACTTAATTGAAGAGTTTAATTGAATTTTATTGAGTTTGGATAAATTTTATTCATTTTTCTCTACAAAATATTTGACAAAGATTACTCAATGCATTTTTAATATAATGTTTGTTATTATGTCAAAATATCTTCAAAGCTTAAAATATTATGTTAATGGTTTCTTAATGTGGTTTAATGAAAATCAGAAAATGATCTAGATTCTGAGTCGTGAAAAAGTAAATTTCGATTAAAAACAATACCTTATTGAAGAGTTTATTTGAATTTGGTTGATTTTGGGTGAATTTTGTTCATTCTTTTCTACAAAATAATCAGAAAATATTATTCTATGCTATTTTAATGTGATGTTTGATAATATGTCGAAATATTTTTAAACATTAAAATATTATGTTAATGGTTGTGTTTTAATGAATGTGAGCTTGGTTGGGATTCGTGAAAAAGTAAATTATGATTAAAATAGATATTTAATTGAAGAGTTGAATTGAATTTAACTGAAAAATTTGATTTCTTTTGGATGGATTGTGTTCATTCTTTTCTAAAAATATCCGATAAATATTATTGTATGCTATTTTAAAAAGATTTTTGATAATATGTCAAACTGTCTTCAAAACTTGCAATGTTATATTAAAAATTATATATTATTGTATAACTTATTGTTATAGATAGCTAAAACATTTATGAAGACATTAGCTCCCCATATGTCACATGCGTATAATACAATGAGTTTTTTTTTCCCCCAAGTTCAATTCGTGTAAACAATGGATTTTTTATGTATCAACCTTTTTAGTTTTCATTTCACTGGGCATAATCGGTTATTTTACACATCAATACTTGAGCATTTCGAACATATCACCTTATTTTAGAAACCTCCATTATAGATCAATTTTAATCTATACCAATTACTTATAATTTTGATTACTAAATTGAATATGTTTAAAAGGGAAAATATCGTGGATTTGAAAAATAGGAAATGTCTCATTATTTATAAATAATTATTTTTTAAATGTTCTAATTAGTAATGAATGCATCTCAAATGGCTTCTACTATTCTTCATTTAAGTACCAGCTACAATATATTTTACTAAAAACATGTTATAACAGATTTTGTAAATTATAAAGATTTCTCAAACATACTACCACGAAATATTTTCAAATGCAAGTTTCTTCATGTTTCCGCTAGCTGAAAAGTTTTAAATTTGAAGTATTTGCAAACTTTACTTTATACGTCGCTCATTTTCCCCATCTAAATGAATTTGAAACATCAACTCTGAAGTAAAGATTAAACATTTCAAGAGAAGAGGATTATTCAAATTCCACATAAAATCCACCTGGATTGATGCAAAACTTCTAAATTTACCTTCAAACTTAAATAACTAGGGCATAGAGATTTTGTTTGATGTCTTTTAAAACCGACTTGATGAAAGCAATGCGAACGAAATGATGTTCGTTGGGTTACATTGGCATGTTCACTCCTTTCTCTCCGTCAGGAGTTACACAATGGCTCCAAAGCCGTCATTAAAGGACTGTATACATGTGAAGTGAAATAATTAGTTATAATGGCTTAGTAAGTTCTCAGAGTTTTTGAATTTTAAGTTTTTCAAGACATTGCTTGAATATTATTATTTAAACGTTAACATAATTGAGATTTTGCTGTTAAGCTAATAAACAATGCTTAGCAATTATTTCATTTTTCTTAATTTATAAAGTTAAAGAAAATGGTTTTCTAATTTTACTGAACTATAAATTCATTTAATATCAAAAATTAAAGACAAGGGTCTTAACTTTAAAAGTAGCAACTATTTATTAACTCCCAATAAAAAAGTGGTACATGCTACAGACTTTTACGGCCCTTCAACATTTAATGATATACGTCACAACGTGAGGAGAGTAGAATCATTGCGCTCAGTTGTCAACGAGGATCTATCATAACTAAGTACAACTCTAGTTCACAGTTGATTTTTTATTTATCAGCTGTAATCTTTTTACGTTTCATTTAACTTGGTGCAATAAGTTATTTTACAAATTGATACTACAGCGTGACAAAAATATCAACGTATTTTACAGAACTCCCACATCGCTAAATATTAAACGAAACCACCTTCATCAAGTTTTGACCACTTAATTAAATATGTTTAGAGATTAACTAATTGTAGATTTAAAAAAAATAGAATTTTTTTAACATTTATAAATAAGTTATTTTTAAATATTCTAAAAATAAATCAATGCATATCAAATGGCGTCTACAATTTTTTATTTAAGTATCAGCTGTACTATATTTGACTATAAACAGTTTATAACAGTTTTTGGAAATTACAAAGACTTCATAAACATACTAATCATAGCTATTTTCAAATGTAAATTTCTTTCTAGTTCTGCTAGCTGAAAAATTTGAAATTTGAAGCATGTGCAAAAATTACCTATTACGGCGCTCATTTTCCCCTTTTTAAATGAATTTCAAACATCAACTCTGAAGTAAAGATTAAACATTTCAAGAGAAGAGGATGATTCAAATTTCACATAAAATCCACCTGGATGTATGCAAAACTTCTAAATTTACTTTCAAATTTAAATAACTAGGGCACAGAGGTTTTGTTTGATGTCTTTTAAAACCGACTTGATGAAAGCAATGCGAACAAAATGATGTTCGTTGGGTTACATTGGCATGTTTACTCCTTTCTCTCCGTCTGGAGTTACACAATGGCTGCAAAGCTGTCATTAAAGAACTGTATACGTGAGAAGTGAGATAGTTAGTTTTGATGACTAGGTAAATTCTCAGATTTTTTGAATTTTAAGTTTTTAAAAACATTTTTTGAATTTTATTATTTAAATGATAACATAATTAAGATTTTCCTGGTAAGCTAATAAATAATGCTTAGCAATTATTTTATTTTTCCTTATTATAAAATTAAATAAATTAGTTTTCTAATTTTACTAAACTATTATTTCATTCAATAGCAAACATTAAATGCAAGGGTATTAACTTTAAAAGTAGCAACTATTTTTTTTACATCTAATACAAAAGTGATACATGCTACCACACAAATTTTACGGTCATTCAACATATAAAGATATACGACTTACAATATGGAAGTTGTTGGACACTTGTAGCAGCGCCATTTCTGTTGATAGCTCGAATGGAGTGGTGTACTGTCGCAAGAAGCTCTGGTACAGCTCTGAAGTGAATGCCACGTTGGGCCTCCTTCATTTTATGTATTAAATCAAAATCAAATAAGTAAGCCTTTGTAACTGCGAATATATTCCTAAGCTATTTTCTTTGCTTTTGAAGAGTTTCTGAAGTTTTGCGCTCTATTCAAACTATCTACAGAACAAGCGCTACTACAAGCGTCCTGCAACTTTCACATCGTTGGTAATGTATCGTACACAAATGCAGAGACTATATTAAAGGACTGAAAATTTGGAATCGTTATCACTTTTTTTCACAGACGTAACAAAAAAATTAAAGTGAAAGACATAGTTAAGTAAGCATAATATCTTGCAAATATTTGGGGACGAATAAAAAACACCAAGCAGTTATGATTTAAAAGTTCCATTTACTCTGTAATTAGAGAGCTTAAAAGCTATAATATGTATATACTTATGTATATCTTTGTGGAAACAAGGTTTTCAAAAGTTTTAAGGCTTCTCTCAGTTGGCTGTTTTGGACATTTCCGTACAAACATAACTTTGGTATTGATTCCAATAAAATAAATTACACATGTGGGTAAGAATAATTATTTCAATGATATTTTTTTCTACTTTTAATTTAAATTTAGAGAAATAAAAGAGGAGGGAGAAAAAAGGAGTGGGAGGATTATGACTCACAAGATGGGAGCATAAGAGCCCCACGGTACTAAGTAGAACTAGCAGTTTTTGAAAAAAAAAAAAACTTATTATTATTTAAATGTTTCTTATAAAATAGGAATGAAGTATATACTTAAGATAAAAATAAAAATTGAGGAAAAACTAATTGTTTCTTTCCCAAGTTAAGTATAATTTCTTTTTTTACAAAATAAAGTTATTTCTTTCATCTTTCATTTTTCTTCTTTCATAAAAGTTACATATTTTATCATTAATTCACAAAAACATTTTATGCGCACTTTAATGCTGAAGCATAGAAACTTCGAAATCAAACTATGAATAAGTAAAAAAGACTTACTTAAAAATAAAAAATAAATTTTGATTTTTTTTGTATCATTAATTAACATTACAATTATTACGCCACTAGTGTAATTCAATTAAAAAAGCTGTAAATTTCTTTTACATGTGCATTTTTTTTTTTTTTTTGCTGGATTACTTATTTTGAGTATAATTTAAACTAATTTAACTTCCGCTGTCATCATTTATTCTACTCTGTCAGGCATGCTGGAGTTCAATTAATCTTTTTCGAAAAAGCGAAGAAAAGGTAGATGAAGTGTTCCAAAATAACACTTAACAAGAAGAAAAAGTAATTAAAGAGGAATGAAAGCAGACAACTTAATTTAAATTATTTACGTTACAGATTGTGATGCGGATCTTTTAATAAATTTTTTGGTATGTTTTATGTTAACATATTTTACTTTTATTCCAGAAAGAGATCTCTTTTATCATTATCAGTAAAAAATTACGCAAAATGCATTTTACAACACATTTATAGAAATCAAACTGTTCGTAGTAAGTTGGAAATGAAATTTCTTTGACTTTATGCAGATAATTCAATCATTAGAAGTATGGTACTTTGTTGTCATTGTTGGCATTGTTGGTCAACATACGATTATTAACACTATAATTCAACTTCGCAGAGATGGCCTATGACTCCTCCTTTTTTTCAGGATTGTCCATTTTTAGGAAAGGGTGATACGCAGATGAAAATTGAGGAATGGGATTCACAATTGATGGGGGAATTTGAATGGGTAGAAATTCTACCTATTTTAAAGAATTGACTCGTTTTCTCATTTGATTGACACCGGCCATCTCGTCGCGGTTGAATTATAGATGTAAACTGTTGTAATTTATTGCTCGATTTATTTGCTGAATAGTCTAGTACTTAATAGAATTCCAGATTTAAAAAAAATCCCGCTTAACTGAATAACTTTTTTCAATGTACCTAACCATATTAATGACCTTCTCTGATGCCACATAATGGAATATAACTCTTATTGAAATATTGTCTTTTCCATTAAGCAGGTTCTACTGTTTTTTTTTTTTTTTTTTTTTTTAGTAATTTTGAATACTATTCATGAGTGTATGTAAAATAAATTAGCTGCAATGTTTAACCAGTTTATGCCCAGTAGCCTAAAAACGGGACTCTGGTTAGTTACTGCAGACGAAGACCTGTAATACGTATATCCTTTTACTAAAGCTGTTTTTCACAAGTAGAATATTCCTTTTTCTTGAGAAAACCATATGAAGCCACTAGCTGGACATTAGAGTTCATTTATTGACAGTTATTTTTAGGTAAATGGTCAAACAACAATACAGCATGGGTAGTCGCAGAAAGATGGTGTTTTTAGCGAACTTAATTTTCAGAAAATTAAACTATTTGCTTAACCCACTGACGGTTCTGGAAGCCTTATCACGTCCATTTAACATGTAATTCTGGAACTGCCGGACCGCCGGAGGGTTAAATAGATCACAGAAGTCTTCCGTAATATTAGTTTGGAAAAAAATTTATATCATTTTTGTATAATACTGCTCATTTGCTCATATATATGCCCAGTGTCCCATAAACAGGACATTGAATAACTTAATAAATATGGCAGCGGTGATCTGTTTGACGCCTAAAATATAATTAAAACATTCCAAGTAAGAGTTTTAAGCAGATAAAAATTGAAAAAAAATGTTAAAAAAAACCTGGGCACAAATGAGTTAAAAAGAAGTATCCTACTTTATAGCTGAAATGTCATTTGTTTAAGCATGTATAACAACCAAAACGCAGGCGATTACATACTATATACATCTAAAGGAAATTTTGAAAAATCATATTTTATGAGTTCTTTAGCTTACAATCAACCGTCGGTCATGAATTTTAAAGAATAAATTAATAACAAAATATTCAAATAAAATGCATTTCAAATTTTTTATGCCAGCACACTTGCTTCAAGCAGTTCAATGTTTACGACAATTGTATTGTTTTAACATTTTAGTTGAAGCTTTAATACTTAAAACTAAGTTTATGTTTGCTCAAAACTTCACTGTTTTTGAAATCAGGAATAAAAGCTCTTAAACACATAACGTTTTAAAAATGTGAGATTTGTTAGTGTTTATCTTGCGTTTATCGGCTTGGTGTTTGTTAGTGCTGCTTTAAATTAAGAAATTATTTTCTTTTTTATCCTTCAGGGCATTTTCAAAAACATTCTTGAATGTTTTTCGCACAAATTAACAAAGTGTAATAATGACTTAAGATTAGTTAATTATGTTTAAGTCTGTAGTGCAGTAAAAGTTAAAAAAAAAATAGTAATAATAAAAATGTTTAAGTCGTAAAAATAGGCGTATGGCAGTAAAAATAACAGTCAAAAATGAAAATAAAAAGGCAACTACCGTCGACGCTCGTTATAACGAG
Source organism: Uloborus plumipes (assembly GCA_038373865.1). Lineage (NCBI taxonomy): Eukaryota > Metazoa > Arthropoda > Arachnida > Araneae > Uloboridae > Uloborus > Uloborus plumipes. The sequence continues at coordinate 15,289 of JAXGGA010009114.1, read as the reverse complement.
CACTCGTTAAAAAGACCATCCTAATATAACAACCGGTGAGAAAAACCCCAACTTTACCTTAATACACTCTATCTTCTACGTCGTTTCGCCACCACTCGTTATAACGACCTTTTTCTGTGGGACGGAGATGGTCGTTATATCAAGCGTTGACTGTATTTCCCTTAAATAACGCTAGAAACATTGGAGTAGACTAATGAAATTGGAAAAGACATGTCTTTTTATCCTCCAATCTGTCTGCCGATTCTAGTTCGTCTGTCTGTCGCTCCTAGAGCTAATTTAGAGGACAGGCTGACTTATCCGACATTTTGGTTCCAAAACATTCTTGGATCCAGCCTTGTTACAGGTATTTGAAACACATTAATATTATACCTGGTTGCTCTGGCGTAAAACAACTTATGATTAGTTGGATAAAGCACCGTATTAGGTAAATTTAAAAAGATAACTTATATCTCGAATTAAAAAACAGTTTATTGGGAAATATTTCATGAAATTGGGTCTATTTTCATATTGCACTTGTTTTAAGCCTGAGTTTATGAAAAGCTTTTATCATATAGACAAAAATAGTCAAATATTATCTATGCAGCTACAATTCAAGCTTAGCTTCCACTTTTCTTCAATGCGACTTGAGTACAGATACCAGTGTCTCCATGCCCACCATTTTGGAACCAAAATGTCGGATGAGTCAGCTCCCCTCTTATAGGAGCTCCTAAATACTACTATTACGATTCATTTTGAGCAAAAATGACATTAATGCGTAAAAATTCCCATGGATATTTATTCAAGTATTCCATTTTGAATGTAAGCGCTGTTCAATCTGGAAGATAAATAACAACATTTGTTTGCACCAAAAAAAAAAACAGTCTTTTAATATATATATGTATTATTTTTTCTTTTATTTAAATGAATATTTTTTTAAAAAGCAGTATTAAATTTCAAATAGTGTATATGCAAAATTGGAAGTTATGAATTTAATAACCTGGGCGGTCTCGTGCAGCAAGTAATGTATGTTTTTCACATGAATGGGAGTAATAAACACTTATTCGTAAATTTAAATCAATTTTTCAATGTATAATTATTATCATTATTGAAAAAAAAAAGGTATCTTATTATTTTTTCCTCGCCTTTTCTGCTTTTTATTTTATTAAAACTTTTCCAACTTACAGGAGTAATTTTATCAAAAAAATATCCGGAAGCTAGATATGCATGCTAATTTTATTTTCAGATTTTAACACTGCAAGCTCCAGAACTGCTATTTTGTTAATGTTACATTTGAATTGATTTGTTTCATTGAATAAGAGATTTGAAAAATAATAACAACAATAATTATAATACTAATATTGCTTCTATGGTGTATTCAGCTTTGCAACAGACTTTAAACAATGAGCTGCTTTTCTAGCCTAAAAAGGCGACGCTTGTTAGTTATTGCATACAAAAACCTGTGATGGGTATATTATTTTGCTAAAGCTGTTTTTCACAAGTTAAATAGTCCTTCTTCTTGAGAAAACCAGTTAGAGCCACTATTTGGACAGCAGAGTTTATTTATCGACAGTTATTTTCAGACAAATCAGTCAAGCAATGCTCCAGCTTGGGTAGCCACAGAAAGTAAGTTTTTTTAGAACTTACTTTTCATAAAAATAAACCATTTTTAATTGATTTGCTTAAAATTGATCACAGATGCTTTCTGTAATGTTACTTTGCAAAAGTAAAGTCAAGTAAGGTCTTATTTTGCTCACATTTGTGCAAAATATCCCATAAACAGGACGTTGAATAACTTAATAAATATGGCAAGGGCGAACTATTTTTAGCCTAAAATGTATGTAAACCATTCCAAGTAAGAGTTTTAAGCAGATAAAAATTGAAAAAGAATGTTAAAAAAAACTTGGGCATAAATAGGTTAAGGGACACATACATTAATAATATTCATCAGCATCTTAATTTTATTACTAATTCCCTCAGTCATTTTCACTTACTTCATTAACATAAAAGTGTTCTTTTCATTTTTGGAAAATGCCATTTTTTCGTGAAACTTCATAAAAGCAGTCGCTTTCTAACGTCATTAAACTAAATCATAATTAGATTGAATTCCGTTCCAGAATAGTGCATCCGTGAATACCTGAAGTTGTATTAATTAATACCTCTAAAGTGAAAATGAACAACGGCCACAGTACTTGCCGCTTTCCTTCTTCCTTTGTCATTTTCTTCTTACTATTCTTTACGAACCTGGTAATGAAGATGTAGCCACGACTAAGAAGAAAGAGTTTCAGCTTAAATTGTTCGCTTTGTATTATTTACTTCTGAGATTTGTCAGAAGAATCTAACATTTATTTCTGATACTAAGCTTTACGTATTCGTGGATTAAATTATTATTTTTTAAAAAACATTTACTTGTAGTACAAATTAAAGGGCTCCATATAATATATGTACACGTATAAACTCAGGTTAATTCTATAGTTTGTTTTATATTTCAGATTGCATTGTTATTAAAAGAAAAATGAATTCATTGAGTTAACCAATTCTTGCCTGATATTTTTTTCCCTAAGATATTTTGCATACTTGTTACAAATAGCGTTTAACGGACAGGAAAAATAATTTAAAAAATATCATGAAAAAATATTTTTCTTATTAAAAAAAAGAAAAATCGTCACTATAAAGAGACACTAGGCACCAGAGACTACATACCTTTTTTATTTTTTTTTTCTGCCTACGATGTAATATTTAAAAAGACATTTTATAAGAAGAAATAAAAGGAGCAATTAACATAAACTGGGAAGCTGGGAATAATTTTTAAAATTTAGCTTTTTGTTCTTGAGATTGTGAACAATGTAATTCTTGTTAAAGATCATAATAAAATGGCTACAGAACACACTTTACAATGATTATGTGCCGCAATTTGTTCTTAATGAATTGAAACAATACCAAATGATAATTGAACACTATTATTTGGTTGAAATGCTCATTTTTGGTAAATTCGGACACACTTTTTGGACCGACCCTAAAAGGGGAGGCTAGGCATTACTGGGTTCGTATTGTGGAAAAACCATTTATTTGTAGTGCGAATTAAAGGGGCTTCACATAATATATCGATACTCACACACATATGAACTTGGGGTAATTCTGCAGCGAGTTTTATATTTCACATTGCATTGTTATTACAGCAAGGATGAATTAATTGCTAAACCCTTCCAAAAGGATTAAGCTTTCTCTACAGTGTTGGATCCAGAAACCGAATCCTTTCGGTATAATTGACTACTCTAGCTTCCTTTCACGTTACTGGAGATTAAATTGGCGCCCAAACTGCCTTCGTTTCTATAGCAACGTAACTTATTTAAATAATTAACCTATTCCATGTTCCGTATTCATATGCATCTATGTTTATTCTGATGCCATAAACAAACATGCTCAAAGTTTATTTAAGTGCATGTGGATAAACTGTAGGGTTTGAGTAATCGCAAAGTTTTTAATCTTGCACATATTCATGCATTAAAATGTAAGTTGTGATAACTGGGAAACAGATGACTGAAAACTTCATGTATCGAACTTGAGCTAAGAAAATTTGGTATTGAACAGGTATATTTCGGCGAAACAAATCACAATAAGGCAAACTGAAATAGAAATCTAGCACAAATTTTGGCGAAAAAATTTTCGCCAAAAATTAGGAGATATTTTGTTTTGTATATTTTTTACTCACACATGCTACCAACGCGATAGAAATCCCAAAAATGCACTTCAGAGTCTTACTTGTACTGCAGCATAAATGGGTGTATTCGTTGCTGCATTTATAAGTGGAAGGGAAGACCAGGGGAAGACACTGTAGTTTTCAACTTTATTTTATACTAGCGGTACCCGCACGGCTTTGCCCGTGGTGTAAAATTAAAAGTTCATTTGTAAAATAATTGATATAGCAGAAAAAATGCTCTATTTTAGTTTTATTCAACTATAATTCCTTCAAAGTGATATAAAGATCTGATATGGACCCCACACTACTTAATTTTACGTGTAAATTTCTTAGTAGATGCCTTAAGTGCTAAAATAGTGCTTGGAGTGAGCAAGATAACAATTCAAACATTTGTATCCCTAGTTTGCTACGAAACAATGCAAAAAAAAAAATGTTTTACAATGATTAATCTCCTAAATATCGTCGATTTTAACATCATTCAGTGGATTTTTCGCAAAATATCGCCAACAGCGCTAAATTGAACCTAAATCAAAAAAAAAAAAAAAAAAAAATTCGCCAATTTGGCGTCAAATACTTGGCGATCAAAAGCTTGGCGATATATCGCCAAGTGGTCGCGCCAATTCATATCACTTTTGTTAACCAATTCATATCACCTTGCATTGAAAAACTGATTTACCCGATAAATGGGGTAAAACACCCCCTTGGAACATTCGAATGCAACCTCAAAGGAGATGGACAAAAATAAGCCAAAAGCGAAAATAAGAACAATTTTGAGATAACAGAAACCAACAGAAATCTTACCAAAGTTTAAAAGAAGAAGAAAGTTTTCTTTCCTAGCTTAAAAAACAAAACAATACATTTTCCGAAATGAAACACTTTAAAAAAACGATGCAATATCGCAATTGATACGATATTTCGTTAATCTGTGCTTTAGGTACCCTTTTCTCGCTAAATGAACGATAGGCGCGCCAAGCGTGGTAACCCTAGCTATTTTGCGTAGTTGACTTTTTGAAAACGCGCCAAGTAGGGTCCCAAAGCATCTTCACCGGGAAAAAGACAGGGTTGCTAAAGAATTGGAACAAAAAAATACTACACCTCCTCTAAAAAAAAATACAAAATACTACTGTTTCCAAACGTTGCCAAAATCAATGTTGCTGAAATGCAAAATCTATGAAAATGAAAAAAAAAAAAAAAAATCCGCCAAATCTTTTAATTAAGTCATTAGTATATTGGAAACAGGGTTGCCAGAAAAATACTACGCTCCTTATTTGGGCCAAAAAAAATACTACCGTAGAATCAAAAATACTACGTCTGGCAACCCTGGAAAAAGAACGAAACAAAAATAACTATGAACACGTAACCATAGTAACAATATGAAAAGTTGATTTCCGTTGATAAAATAATTCATTTTATCTCTCTTTTCAAACAAATTTTATTCTAGAGCTCAACCATTTTATAATCGTTTGGCTTGCTTTACTGAAGGTAAGCCTTGAATTTCGGGATTCTAAAAACAATTGTTACAGCTCTCCTGATGATCGTAGAAACTTCGAAAAAACTTCATTTTGTGCAGAAAATTTCAAGCTTTCGAATGACATAAGACTTGAAAATGTGTGTGAAATATTTCTTCCCTATTTTATCGAATTTCCGCTAAGAATTCGAATAAAAAAAGAACGAAATGGAATTTTCGAAAAATCGCTTCGAGGTGCAAAACTACATGCTACAAACTAATTTTGTGCCAAGTGGCATGAAAATCGACCGAACGGTTTTGGCGCTAAGCGCGTAACAGACAGACAAAAAGAAAGACAGACCCACCTTCAGCTTTATTATTAGTAGAGATGAAATAGCACATTGGACTCATTTTTAAAGAAGAAATTTACCAACAAAATTTGGACTTTTGTGATTGGTAAAAAATAAATTTGCTTTGAAAAACATATTTTATCCTCCAAAAATTAATTATTACCAAACGTTTGCATTTGACACCTTGAATGAAATGAAATGAAATGAAAGTGAGGGTGCTCAACAAAACCAAGCACTGCGACCAGAGGTCTATTACACTAAACCCCAAACAGAAGTCTTAAAACAGACCTGTAGCTAAAGCAAAGTTCAGCAAACACCTAATGTTGATCATGAATCTAATAAGGTTCGAGCAAGTGACGACCCTGGTGTTCAAACCTGTAGGCAGAGTACACTTCACAGTCACACAGAATGTGTGTAGCAGTCTACCCTTGAACAAGGCAACCCCTACAAGTAGGATCATTAGTAATACCCATAATAGTACGGTGCCGCTTTAAAATGCAATGACTATAGTAAGAAGACCAATAGCCCTCCTAACACTATTTATATTTAGACTTAAGAGTTATTTTGGCCTGATACTCTAGGGCAACCTCTATTAAGTTCTTTTGCCTGACTCTGTCCATGCATGTTACGCCAGTTATGATACTGTTTTTTTCCTAAGGATATCAAAAACAGCACTCCTAATAAGATTCTTTGAAACCCCAATAGCTGGCTCAGGGCCAACAAAAGGTGTATCAAAACCTTTTCTAGCAAGATGATCAGCCATTTCATTACCTTCCACACATGAGTGCCCAGGTACACAGCAGAATACCCAGAGTACCCCCCATTACCCATCAGATCTTATTAGTCTCTGCAAGAGTGCAAAGCATGTTATAGCATTCCCAGACAATGTGAGATGTCATGACAGCTTTATTTAATACCTTTAAGGCAGCTTGACTTTCAGAGCAGATGTGAACACATTTTCCCCTGCAGCCCCGGTTCAAGCAAATAATGCAACACATCAAGATGGCACAAATCTCAGCCTGAAAGACAGAGATGAATCTACCCAGAGGGCCTAAGTATTTAGTGCCATCGCTGGGACAAAACACCCCAGATCCAGTACTCTCGTTCATTTTAGAACCACCGGTGTACCAGAGAGTGCAAATCTTATTGTGACATAAAGAAACATCCTTCCAGTCACACCTAGAGGGAAAAATCACTTTATAAGGCTTGCCAAAAGCATATTTGCTAAGCATATAATCGCTAGGCAAGTCAGAAAGAGGATGTCCAAGTATAACCTCATCAAAATTCTTCCAGGAAAGATACCCAGAATAGAACTTCCAGAGACCTAAATGCTTTAGCCTCTCCACGCATAGAAACGCTTCTGCTTCAATCTGCATATGAAGGGGACATAAGCTCAAGAGTAGTTCCGGTGCTGCAGTGGGTGTGGTCCTGATACTTCCAGTCATGGCTATACAGACCATCCTCTATAGCTTGTTCAATTCTGTTCTTGCAACGTCCAGGTTGGTTTTTGACCACCAAATAATGGACCCGTATGTAATGCTGAGACAGATGGCTATCTTATAGATCCAGTGGACACCCCTAGGACTAAGCCCTCGGGTTCTACCAATGGCCCTCTTACTGGATCAAGAGACTTTACTAGCCTTAGACAGGCTGTAAGTAAAGTGCTTTTTCCAGCTCATCTTGGAGTCAAAGTACACTCCAAGATATACTTAGAAATTGATACTAACTACCTGGATTGCTCTCTTAGATGTAAAAGCAACCATAGTAGTATTTTGAAGGTTTACAGCAAGACCTTCAGCATGGCACCATTTTTCCACATAATTTAATCCTTGTGATAAGATGGAAGATACAGTGTCAATGAACTTACCTCTGACTACGATAACAACATCATCAGCATAGCCGATGCAAGCAAGGCCAGAAGTAGCAATGCTTTCAAGCAGTGAATCAACAACTAGACAACAGAGGATAGGTGAGAGAACACCACCCTGTGGGCATCCAGCATTCGCTTGAACAGTAAGATCTGCACCGTTAAGAGCAGAATTAACAAACCTACAACACAACATATTTTCTATGCAGTCAATAATAGATATGTCAATGCATTTCTTATTAAGGGCCTTCAAGATAGACTATAGTAGTTATAGGAACTTTATCAAAAACCCCTTCAATATCTAGGAAGACAGCAAGAGCTATTTCCTTATGTTTAAATGACTTTTCCAACACAAAGGAAAGACTGTACAGGGCAGTTTCAGTAGACTTGCCCGGCTGGTAGGCATGTTGAGATAGAGAAAGAGGAGATACTTTCAATGCTGTCTCTCTAATATGCCTATTAGCTTTCCTAAAGCCTTTAATTAAAAAAAAAGGTGATACTAATAGGCCTAAAGGACTATAGTTATCTTTTCCCACTTGTGGTATAAATATAACCTTGGTCTGCCTCCAGGCAGTTGGATCATGCCCAAAAGCAATACATGCTATTTGATACCTTACCCCAATTAGCAATTCAGGGGCAATATACGGACATACTAATTGCGCGTGGAGTAAGATGCCAGAGACTCAATGTACGAGCAAACTGCTGCATCCATTGTATTTTATCGAGTCCTATTTTCTCCGATGCTTCAGTGTATTTTTTTTTTTTTTGGTCTATGTTTCGAGTAGAATCATTTCCTTCTCCGGAACATGTTGTAAAGCTACTGTATTTTACCACAAATACACACTCGTCGTCTTCCCCCAAGGCTAAGGCTACTATAAGAGGGGAGCTGACTAATCCGGCATTTTGGTTCCAATATGGTGGGTGTGGAACCACTGGTATCTGTACTCAAGTCGCATTGAAGAAAAGTGGAAGCTAAGCTTGACTTGTATTTGACTATTTTTGTCTATATGACAAAAACATTTCATAAACTCAGGCTTAAAACAAGTGCAATATGAAAATAGACCCAATTTCATGAAACATTTCCCAATAAACAATTTTTAAATTAGAGGAATTAGTTATCGTTTTAAATTTACCTAATATGGTGCTTTATCCAATTAATCATAAGTTATTTTACGCCAAAGCGACCAGGTATAATATTAATGTGTTTTAAATACCTGTAACAAGGCTGGAACCAAGAATGTCCTGGAACCAAAATGTTGGACAAGTCAGCCTGTCTTCGAAAGGAGCTCTACCCAAAGCAATAGGCAAGATTTTGGGTACTCATCAAAGCAGGGTTAAAATGACAACTCTACACTACTCTATAATAACACCCTTAGACCAGTGATTAATCATCAAGAATATTTGTATACTCTCAATATAATGATCCTTCTAACTGACTGGCCAGCTTTTTTTTTTCTTTTTTTTTTTAAATAATTGTGATTGAAACACGTGATACGGCATCTTCTGCAATACCGCTTCTATCCCAATATACCCCAATTTTCGGTATATTAAGTTTTTGACCTCTGCTAGTATCCCACAGAATTCATTTCTATTGGAAAAAAATGTGTCCCTTGCAAATTATAAGCAAGTGTTTACCATGCATTTTGCAATTTGTATATTTTAAGGATGTTCGGTTGCATTTAATTTCCGTCCTAAAATACAAATTTTCAGCATTAAAAATTTTTTTCAATTTAATAATTTAAGAAAATACTATGTTTTGCTATGTTTTCCTTCCATCCGTTAAAACAAATCACACCCTAAAAACTTAGTTTTTAAGGAACAAGAAAATCAATATTTTCGAAAGTAGTAAACTGCCTAAAGAAATATACACATATTACATTCCTAAACGCTCTTTGATTGGCTGCTTCCTTAGCTAAGTTGTTATTTAACATTCATGAAGCATATTCAAAGAAATATTGAAATAAGGTAATTTAAAAAATAATTTCACATAGACACAGATTACAGATCAAAGAGAAAGAGTGCTACCTCTTACTAGCTAAAGAAATCGGAAGAGACAGTTCAAGAAGCAATAAGAGCTTTGAAATCGTATCGATTTTCGTGACATCCATTTAGTTTAAAGTAAAGTAAGCTAAATAAATAAATAAGTAATAAATTAAAAATAAAAATAAAATTATAAAACAGAAGTTATAATTTCTGCAAAGAAAGTGACATTGTAGTTTATTTCGAATCCAAATGAAATTCAGTACAAATTAAAGATTCTCAGACAAGTTATTTATTATTAAGATATATCCAGTTTCAAAGTAGAATTTATTGCGAAAACAGATGCAATACAATGAGTCAAATTGTAATATACGCGTTGTGGCACTAGATATTTTAAAAACATTCTCTTTTCGCTGATTTTTTTTTTTTCAATAAAACAGTCGAAACACTTGATAAATTATTGAATGAATTTCAGAATTTTTGATTTTGCAACTCTTGAACAGGACGATACATAAATTAATTTCAATACTTGTAATATACACTGTAAAAAATGAAAGCTGTCTTTACAGTATAATACAGCTAATGTTATAATAATAAACTGTAAAAAATGCTATTTTTGCAGTACTAAGCTGTAAAATTGCTAACTTTACAGTACTAAACTAAAATTACTAATTTTACAATAATAAACTGTAAAATTGCTAATTTTACAGTTCAATCCCGTGCACTTTACAGTTTTAAATTGGAACCTCTGATGCCAGTATTGTACTATTGTTTTTACAGTACAATACAGCTAAATTTTACGGCAATAAACTGTAAAAAATTTTACTTTACGATAAGAAACTGTAAAATTGTTAGTTTTACAGTTTATTACTATGCATTTTACAGTTTTAAATTTGAACCTCGGCAGTCAGAATTATACTGTAAAAACAACAGTTCATTTTTTGCAGTGGGCCTTATTTGTGAGTAGTATCTGCCATCTGCAACTCTCCTGAAGAAATTGAAACCAGATGGTAGTGATTTATTTATTCTTCTTGGAGAAAATATCCTTTGAATTGAGGAGGAAACAGTCAGCCACATATATCAAAATGCCATGCTTCGTTCAAAAATGTTACTTCTTTTTATTGAATTAAATGACCAACAGTTTGTACACATAGCATGAGAGAAATAACTTATTGACTTCTTTTTGGCAAAGACACTCAATTTTCAAAGGATTTTTACTTCTTTTTACGTAGTAAAGGAAGTATTGTGATCGCGAAAAAAAAATCTCTCAAATTTGGGTCTAAATTTTGATTTTGCTCACCCCTGAATGAATGTTGAGTCGTTTTTTCGACCTGTCAGCACGTGCATATGTACCTGCCAACATATAACCGGCCGAAAAATCATTTTCAACCACCCCCGAGTTAATTACGACGAGTTTTCTCGTGACGTCTGTATGTGCGTATGTGCGTATGTGGGTCGCATAACTCAAAAACTAAATGCCATAGAATCAGCGGTTCCCAACCCGTGGGCCGCGGCCCACTTGTGGGCCGCGGACGTTGAATCGAGAGTGTCGTTTCTAAGATCTTGGGGTCCATTTTGTTAGTTTTCCGGAAATATTCGCTAGTGAGATCCTAGATGTGTCACCATTTAAAAGCATAAAAGCTAAAAGCTCTCCACGTGTCCATTAAAGAAGACCCCATGCGGTTCAAAGGTAGATAGCCAGGGGTCATTCTTCACTCCTTAATGTCAATCAGGACTAATGTCAATGCTGTCTTCCCTCTTTTACCTGGAACTGCTCAGCACTACGTTTGTATTCCCCACTTGTTTCACTCCCTTGTCCATTGCTAGTCGCTGTGGTTTTCTGCTGTGCATCTGCTGAGCTAAAAATATTTCTCATCAATATTATGGATGCTTGGATTCGGACGGGGTCTTGTCGCAAGACGAAGTTGGTAAGTGATGAAGGGATTACTACGACAAGTACTGAATCAGTTAGTAAGGCATGTAGCAGAAAAATAGCCAGGAAAAGCAAAATTTTTTTCTGCAAATATAACGCGGATTTTTTAAAATTTGGCTTCGTGTCTTCTGGCTCTGAAGAAGAGCCTATGCCTCAGTGCGTGATTTGTTTTGAAACCCTTTCAAATGAGTGTATGAAAGTTTCGAAACTTGAAAGACATGTTGTAACTAAGCACCCAGAATATGTAGGAAAGTCAATTGAGTTCTTTCAAACGAAGAAAAGAAATTTTGCAATGACAAAATCAACTATGGAGAAGACTTCAAAACAAAGCACTCTAAGCACCAGAGTTTCGTATGAACTAGCATTGCTAATTGCAAAGAAGGGTTCAGCTCACACTGTGGGAGAAGAACTTATTATTCCCGCTGCAAAAATAATAAGTGATGCGTTATTTGATGATAAATGTACAAAACAAATGAATGAAATTCCGTTATCGAACACGACAGTTAAAATGCGAATTGCTGAAATGTCGGAAAATGTAAAAGAAGCCATGCTTAGTCTTTTGAGAAAAAGTGAATATTTTTCTCTCCAATTTGACGAAAGCACAGATGTTGCTGGTCAAGCTAATTTATTGACTTTTTGTCGTTTTGAATGGAACGGCAATATTCAAGAAGAAATGTTGTTTTGTCACTCTTTGTTGACTAGAACAACTGGAGAGGAAATTTTCCAAGCTGCCGACAATTTTATGAAAGAAAATGAAATAGATTGGAAGAAATGTGTAGGTTTAACAACTGATGGGGCACGAGCGATGTCAGGAGTTTATAACGGATTAGCCTCCAAGGTTAAATCAGTTGCACCATTGGTTCAATGGATACATTGCAGTATACATAGAGAGGCTCTTGCAGTCAAAGGTTTCGACGAGTGTTTGAAAAAAACTCTTGACGACGCAGTCAAAACCGTGAACTTTATCAAAGCTAGACCTAAAAACTCCAGACTGTTTCGTGTTTTGTGTGACGAAATGGGAAGTGACCATAAGCAACTTTTACTTCACTGTGAAGTTCGCTGGCTCTCAAGAGGCAAAGTCTTGACAAGATTGTTCGAACTCCGCGATGAACTTTTGGTTTTCCTTATGGGTGAAGTAAATAATGGGAAACTTGCAAGTTCTTACTTAGACTGCATCACAGATGAAAATTAGTTGAAAAGGTGGGCCTATTTGGCGGATATTTTCAATTCTCTTAATGTCCTGAATTTAACTCTCCAATTGAAGCTATGATAATGAAACTTCAGAGATGGGTTCGAAAAGTGGAACAAGATTCCTATGACGCATTTCCTACCTTGCAAGATTTTCTTGAGACCAACGAAGTTGAAATGGATGAGAAAACAGCTGCAATCATAAAAGATCACCTCAACTCTTTGGCCTCTAGCCTCAGGTTAGTTGAAAGTATTTATCTTTCCTTATTTTATGCTAATATTTTAGCAGCCCTTATTGAAAATAGTATTGTTCTTAAACGAATGACTTTTCTACAAGCGTTAAATATTTCAAATATTACGTTCTTTAGAACTAATAATAATAAATAATAACATTCATATTTCTTAGGAAATTCTTCCCTAAAATTGAGGATGAAATACACTGGATCAGAAATCCCTTTGAAGAAAATTACCTGGCAAAATTGAGATTATCTTCCAGTGAAGAAGACTCGCTAATTGAAGTATCATGCGACCAGATCTTAAAATCGCTTTTTAAAACAACGCCATTAGTCCCGTTCTGGATAAGTGCTCGGCAAGATTACCCAGCTATTGCCAAAATTGCACTGAGACACTTGATGGGATTTTCGACCACTTATCTTTGTGAACGAGCTTTTTCAACATTAGTATTTTTGAAAAATGAATACAGAAACAAATAGAACGTTGAGAGTGATTTGAGGCTGAAATTATCGAATTTCAATCCAGATATTGATGCGCTCGTGAGCAGTAGACAGTGTCAAAAATCCCATTGAGAATCTTTTCACTTTAAATATTTGTTTTTGAAGGGTTTCCTTCTATGTGGAAACAATAAAGTTGTATTTGTTTTACAAAAAAAAAAGAAAAAAAAGTCTAAAATCTTGTTCAGTTTCTCTTAATTATTGAAGTATGTGCACATGATTTTCATAAATATAGGTGTCTGTTTGTCATTAGAAGTTTTACTTGTATTGTTGTCAAGTAGTGGGCCTCCAAATTTTTTCCCTAAAATTAGTGGGCCGCACAACTGAAAAGGTTGGGAACCGCTGCCATAGTAGCTTCTAGCTTGGTATGTAGGCTCTGAGGATGGTCTAGTTGTGCACCTCCCCTTGTGGTTGCATTTGAATGTTCCCAAGGGGGTGTTTTACCCCTTTTTGGGGTAAATCAGTGTTAATTTCAATGCAGACTCAAGTGATATGAATTGGCGCGACCACTTGGCGATATGTCGCCAAGCTTTTAGTCGCCAAGTGTTTGACGCCAACTTGACGACATATCGCCAAGTTGGCGACAAATTTGGCGAAAAAAATATTTTTTGAATTTGGGTTGAATTTGGCGCTATTGGCGATATTTCGTGAAAAATCCACTGAATGATGTTAAAATCGGCGATATTTAGAAAATGAATCATTGTAAAACATTTGTTTTCATTGTTTCGTGGCAAACTAGGGGTGTAAATGTTCAAATTGCTATCTTGCTCACTCCTAGCACTATTTTAACACTAAGGCATCTACAAAGAAATTTACACGTAAAAGGAAGTAGTGTGGGACCCATACCAGATTTTTTAGAATTGTATTTTGTTTTACTACGTAAAAATGCTTGCTTTTCATTTTAAAGATTTTACTACGTAAAGAAAAGCAAAAAAGCAAGATATTATTAATGATCAGATTTTTTAAATATATTGTTTTTATAGTTATGATTTGTAAATAAGCTTCATTTATTTATTTATTTATTTATTTATTTTTTTTTTTTTGAATAATGACATTTGTAGTAAGCACAAAAAAATAAATAAATTAATAAAAGAGAGAGGGGGTGGGGATAAAGAAGGAAATACAATGTTTGTTACACTTCATGGTAAAGAATGTTAAATAATTTTGTAATGGAAGTTTAATTGTTTTATTTTAGAAAGGAACGACACCAGGTTAAATCGTGAGTATCATTAAAAGCTGGTCGGTACTTTTTTCAAATATGTCTTACTTTTGGCTATGGAGTGGTAATTTTGAACTTTAACTTCTTGGGCTGTTTGAGCGTTTTGGAATCAGTATAAAAGTAAGAGTAATCCGGCCACCTTGTCTAGTGGTCAGAGTAGGCTGCCATGGATTGCGGGGCCCCGGGTTCGAGTCCCGGCTTGGGCATAAATGTGCTTTCTCTCTCCTGTCCTTGTCCTTTCTTTGTATGAATGCGTTGGTATGAAAGGTTGCCTACCCTATGAACGGGTCCCTATGGCATGCGTGTACTGTGGAAGCCGGACTTCACACCAGATAACGGTACAGTTGGAAAAGTGAAGCAGCGTACCCCAAAAATGCCAGCCTGGCTGGCACACGACAGAAAAAAAAACAAAAAGTAAGAGTAAAGAAATGTTACACAAATGGAAAACTTGACGTTCTTAAAATAATCGCCACGACAACAAAATCGAATGATACAAAATATGTTTCCTTTCTTTGTAAATTCATTTGTTTATTTCTTTTATATTATGATCTGTTTAGACTTAGATAATCCTTATACATATTCAATTTTTTTCTTTTTTTTTTCAGTAGAGCTTCTACTGGAAAAGGCATATTGTCGCATAAAGAAATTTAAATACAAGCATGCAATTTTAATTGCAACTCCATGATTTTTGTTTCTTTCTTATTTTGTACTTAACTTTTACGTAAATATAAAGCTAATGTGCAGGCACATGTTAACTATGTGTCTGCAAAAAATTATCCGCACGATTTGGTTTCTTAAAATTTCAATTTAAAGTGATTGCATAATACAAAGCAAATACCTAAATACGTTAATGATATTTTGTTGTATTTTACATTCGGGTAATATATTCCTTTTTTTA
>JAXGGA010009113.1:0-53049 GCA_038373865.1 Uloborus plumipes | reverse complement strand
ACTTGTTTTTTTTACCGTGAACGGTTATTTCAATAAAATTATTTTTCTTCTGGAGAGGCGGGGGACTAATATTTTTCGAGTTAAAATAAGTCGCATTTAAATTAAATTCCTTTTTTCCGGCTGAGAGGGATTTTAATGTTGCTTTAATCGTATCATTTAAAAAAAAAAGTCCTTTGGGTTACCAAAAAAAGTCCTTTCTGTATTTTGTAAATATTTTATGTTGATGTAAAAGTTTATTTTATGTGTGCTGTTTTATGTCACTGTCAAAAATTATCATGGTAAACCTTTTCATCAACAAGTTCATCGATTTTTTACTCTCAATGTGTATTACTTATTTATCAGTATTATATGGTATTATTCACTCATTCTTTTTTGAACACATCAATTCAATGCTTGAATGAAGGCAAAAAAGTAAATTCTCAGTTCAGTAACAAGATCATGAATTTTTTTTTGAAGTCATGAAAAAGTCATGGAAAAGTCATGGAATTTTTTTGTATTGATAGAGTATGAACCCTGAATAGTTGAGGAAGTAGCAAAACTTCATAGTATTCAACCATATATTGTTCAATACATTTTTAAATTGCAATTATATTAAAAACATAGCTTATTAATGAACAATTGAAATTTTCAATTAATCATTAGTTTGCGAAAATAGCAATGTTTCAAATTAATTCTTCAATGTATTGTAAGCAGGAATGTAGGTCAAAAATATTTTTCCTTTAAATAAATGTTCCCTCATATATTTGATATATCCCCCTAATTTTTCTCTTTATAAAATTCATAATCAGTTAGAGTACAGAAAAGACCTTGAAAGCATAGGGATAGATGCAAGAAGAGCAGCAGATTTTTTTATCCTTTCAAAGGGTTGCAATTTGTAAAGTGGAAAACCAAATAATTCTTTTATTTTATGAAATTTCAATTATTGCATTATATACTAAATTTATAGTAACATGGGTGCAACAAGGATTTTATAATTAATTTGCACAGTGAGAATAGAAAAAATATTACATATATATGTATTTGTTTTCAGAAACATATAGTTTAAATTTCTCCATTTCCCCCTCCCCCCCTTGAGAATAAGAACAATTAAAAACTAAAAAAAAAACCCTCAAGAACATCACCAGTAATAGGTATACAATTTGGCATTTACCAAGAAAATATTTCAAAAAAAAAAAAACCTTTATTTTGCACTGTGTAATTACTGGAGTGACTTGTATACGACGCCTTGAAAGTGACCAAACATGGCGACTGCGTTCCATACGCAGCAGCCATTTCAGGACGATCATGAAGGGAAAATGATCCAAGGACTGGCTATTTGGCTGATATTTTAATCTGGTGCGATTGAGGATTTAAAAATTACAATAGTTATTCGACTAAATAGAAACTAGCTCCTATTAGTAAAGACGATTTTTAATGAAACGCATTCTTTATCGATCTCGACTCTCGAGCATTAGCGTTCACATCACAGCTGAAATATAGGTTAAGTTTTTTTTTTTTTTAATTTTTATTTTAATGATGTAAAGTTTTTTTTAATGAAATACAGGATTTACGGAACAATTTGGAATATTGATTATATGAATTAAGGAAATGATAAAAAGAGCGGGGAGGGGGGGGGGAGCTCTGCGCGATCCAAAATAAGTTCCCTTGTTAAAACTTTAAAATTAATTTGCCTTCCTATTCTGAGGATTTGAAGAATAAAGGCTGTTGCTAATTGGAAATCAAATAGGACCGGAAGGACCTTCGAGGGTTTATTGAAAATAAAAGAAGAAAAAAAAGAAAACGTACGTTATGATGTTTTTCTTCTTCGAAAAGCGAAAATTAGCATAATATTTTCATGCTCTCAGCACAAGATCTAAGCAAAACATATAACTATGTTAGAAAAAGGAACCAAAAAAAGTAATAAATTAACTTACCTTTCAGAATTACTAACATTTTGCTGACCACGTGGATTATCGCTTAAATCTTTGTTCAAGAAAAACGAAGTTATTTTTCGCGTAGAGCAAACATTGTCTGTGAATTTTCTTTTTTTACTAGCCATTATACTCTTTTTTAATTCATAAACATAAAAAATATTTTAAAGGAATACTTTCCCATTAATGAACGAACTTCAAAAAACGATGGCGCGAGGCAGAAACGTTGTGAGTAATGCAAAAAGGTACCAACTCCGAGGTCCAATGTCCACTCGTATTTCCGGTCAAAAAACGATCTTCCCCGATCCCCCCCCCCCCACGCAACTTCTTTCCTAGAAAATTGTCTGTCAAGCAAGGGGTTCTTTGTTGGAGGAAATAGGAGCCCCAGCATGGGGAGAAATGGAAACCTGTTTCCACCTACCCACAGCAACTCCAGACAAACTTCTTCCCCAGTTTTTCCCCTTTGTTTGATGAAGGGCAATTCTAAAGCAATACATCGTCTTCTCCCATTTCTTTCGGGAGCCTTATTGTACTGATGCATCTCTGGACGGTATACGCCCAAAATGTCGCGGCCGAAATGTCGCGGGCCAAAATGTCGCGGCCAAAATGTCGCCGGGAAAAAATGTCGCGGGCCAAAATGTCGCTGGTCAAAATGTCGCCGGTCCAAAATGTCGCCGGGCCAAAATGTCGCGGTCCAAAATGTCGCTGGTCAAAATGTCGCCGGTCCAAAATGTCGCCGGGCCAAAATGTCGCGGTCCAAAATGTCGCTGGACAAAATGTCGCCGGTCTCAAATGTCGCGGTCCAAAATGTCGCGGGCAAAAATGTCGAAGGACCAAAATGTCGCGGGCCAAAATGTCGCCGGTCCAAAATGTCGTGTGTCCAAAATGTCGCCGGTCAAAAATGTCGCGTGTCCAAAATGTCGCCGGTCAAAAATGTCGCGTGTCCAAAATGTCGCCGGTCAAAAATGTCGCGTGTCCAAAATGTCGCAGGTCAAAAATGTCGCGGGCCAAAATGTCGCCAGTTCAAATGTCGTCAGACAAAAATGTAGAAGGTCCGATATTGATACAGTTAGTATCAAAAATTAAAATATATGAAAAGGCTTTTTTACACCGAATTAGCAAAAAATTGCTAATTGCTGTTGATGAACGTGTGCGTTAACGATAGTATGGACTAAAATTTTTGAAAATACTAAAAAAAATTTACCCTTTCGGCTTGTAACTGTTTCGAGCGCTTTCCAAGAAACAAATAGTTTTCAAACAAGCGTACGTTATTTATTTACAATAGCTTATTTCACCGTAACTCGCTATCTACCAACTTAAAAACGAATAGATTAGCAGCCCAAGCCAAGTTTAATTGATATCGAAAGGAAAATTTGTGTGTTAAAAAAGAAGTTGAAGAACAGTGAAATGAATAAGACAGATGTACAATGTTTGAAACTTGGTTTCTGTTAAAATTTCTTACATGATCGAAAGCAAGTCTATATTATTTAAATAATAGAGGTCTTTTTATTTTCTTCTTCATAAAATGTGTAAAAGAAAGTATTGGATCAGTGAAAAATTGTCAATTTGGAAGAATTTACACTTTCTGACGTGTGCTGAATTCAATTTTATCGTTTATTTTTTTAAGGGAAAATGTGTAAGTGTGTATCTGCGTGACCCATTTTTTGGGGGCGACTCTACCACAAAACTTAGTGCGTGAATTAGAATGAAATTTGGTACATACATGTACCAACCAATATGTGATTCAGTGCTGATTGGTTTTTGCCGCTAGTTCTTCCAAGTTTTTACATGCAAGAATGTAATGGAACGTTTTCAGCATAGCGTGATTAATGTCTGAAGAAGGTTCAGACGAAATAAAATAAAAATTGGCCCATAGGAAGCCTTCAGAAGATACGCCACATCATCGAGGAAGCAGAGCAATTGAACTTTTTATTTTTCATTATTTGTGAGTGATGTATATCAAGAAGTAATGCAAGTATTCAGACAAAATTTTGTTTGTAGAATGGTCTTAAAGGGAGAGATGCTTATTCATTTCTGGCGTTAATCAGCTCAGACATGGTTCTGTACCTTCGTTACAATCAGTATTTAAATGTGGAGTTGAATATAATACCATTTTTTCTCTTGACATTTCACCTCCCCTTCCACCACTCAGTTGTTACAAAGAAAGCAATAATTCCATGAACTAATTTGATTTCAAACGTCCCCAAACAACTCTTAAAGAAAATGTTCTATAAGAAAATTGCCGGCTACGCGGTGATTAAACGGTATTCCGTTTTTGCAAAAAAAAAAAAAAAAGCCTTTACAGCAAATTTAATTGTTTAATTTCTTTGTGTGAAAAAAAAGAAATAATCCTAAATATAGTTTAAAAAAACTAAAAAATACGCTTTTAGAGTAAATCAAATTCAAAAGAAGATTTTGAAAACTGTTGAATATCCGCTAAGTTTACATGCACTTATAATATGCATTTTGTGGACGATCGATGCCGAACTCAGAATTAATGTCAAATGCACTTATTATACATCAACATGCAATATAGTTTAGCCTTTAGTAATAATAATGGTATTAAACATATTACTTTTATACGTTTGTAAAGAACGTGAATTTTATTTTTGACTCAGAGTTACATACATACAAACGAACAAACAAAAAAACCTACATGTGAAACTAGTAAAAGCGTATTAAAAAACGAAGAAATTTAGCGTCCCTGGGCCCTAAGTACAGCCCTGAAAAAACTATGGCATTATTTTGGTACTGAAATAATTTAAGCTTTAGAAGAAATCAATTTAGTTACATTTTTGTTAATAACTTAAGCTAATTTTCTAAACTGCTACGTTTAAAAAAAGTTACTAAACAGGTGTATTTATCATATTGTGACAAGCTTATTAGTAAAATTGAGCTACATAATTAAGCTGCATTGAATTTGTGAATTACTGGAAACATTAAATCTGTACTATACACTTAGCGTCATTTTGGAACGGATATATTTTGGACCGGCGTTATTTTGGACCGGCGACATTTTGGACCGGCGACATTTTGGACCGGCGACATTTTGGACCGGCGACATTTTCGACCGGCGACATTTTGGACCGGCGACATTTTTGACCGGCGACATTCTGGCCCGGCGACATTTTTGACCGGCGACATTTTGACCACGCGACATTTTGGCCCGCGACATTTTGGGCAGGCGACATTTTGGACCGGCGACATTTTGGCCCGCGACATTTTAGCCCGCGACATTTTGGCTCGGCGACATTTTGGACCGGCGACATTTTGGCCCGCGACATTTTAGCCCGCGACATTTTGGCTCGGCGACATTTTGGACCGGCGACATTTTGGCCCGCGACATTTTAGCCCGCGACATTTTGGCTCGGCGACATTTTGGCCGCGACATTTTGGCCCGCGACATTTCGGCCGCGACATTTTGACCCCAAACCTCTCTGGACTGGTGTGGATTTCTGGTTCTACCCATAATTCGCCCAAGCCTTATCTATCGCGACCTGTCACCATGAATGCAAAGGGGTAGGAGATGAGGGAGTGGACAATAGGTGCTGGAAGAGTGGACTGAACACCTGCTGTTTTCCTGGAATGAAGGGGAAATCATTTCAGAATAGGGATTTTTAGCAGGACTTAATGCGCTTATACCACGTGCTTCCCTATATCTTAAATTGAATTTCTGCGGTTCGTTCTTCGTTGATTTGTTCGAAGGGGCGACGGAAAACTTCAGGATGATTTGCGCCATCATAGAAAGGTTTCATGTAAGGGTCATTTCATGTAAAATGAGCAAAAATGAGAAAAAAGTAGTGGCCGCATGGTTATAGATTTTTATGAAATTTAGTACACAGGTTCATTTTATGCATATATAGAAATATCTAAAATAGTTTGGCTCAATATTTTTAATTTTAGTCGTTACATGCAACTGAAACGTGGCATTATTTAGCATCATTCCGCACAAATGCTAAATGTTGTATGTTTGAAGCCCTATATTTTATTGCTTACGTCATGCAAACGAAAAAAAATTTATATAATAGCCGTAATCTATGGAATAAGGTTATTTATCAGCCTCGCATTTACTAGTTTGATTGCAATAGTTAATTTTTTACTGAGTTGTAAAAACTGAAAATAACACAATTTTCTCAAAATTAAGCATTTTATTTTTTATTCTCGAGCTTTAAAGAATGCATTAGCATTCGCTTACATTAATACCCAGTAAAGTTCCAGGTATCATAAAACAAATGCCTTACTTTTGGAGTTTCATTTAAACTCCTTCCGCAAAATCAGCTTTAAACTTAGAGACATTTTGTAAAATGACGATTTTCCCCTTTGTTTAAACACAAAAATTTAAATAAGGAACACTTCGGACAACTGTCAATTTTGCAAAAATGTAGGGTATTATGTCTACTATTAGCTTCGAGAGTCAAAAAAGTGCATTTTTGGTTCTCAAGTTTGAAAAAAAAATCGCAACAGCAGCATTCTCTTGGGTCATTCCACGTGAAAGAAATTGAGAAAAAAGTATTGGCCACATGGTGATAGATTTTTATAAAATTTGGTACACAGGTTCATTTTGTGCATATAATAACGTATCTAAAAGTTTTTGGCTTAAAATTTTCTATTTTAGGTGTTACATGCAATTCAAAATTGGCCCATCCTTCACACTAATAAACTAATATACACACTAATAAACTTCACACTAAATAAATGTTGCACTTTTGAAACGTTGTATTTTTTAACTAGTTAATGTAAACAAAAAGAAACATGTGTTTGTAATTTTAGGAGAAGGGCGATTTATCGGTTTACGGTAACGTTTTAAAAGTCATGATAATTAGCGGTTAACTGAACTGTTAAAACCTAAAATATCATTTTCAACAAAATTGAAGGTTTTCATTATTTTTCTCACGCAAAAAGGAATTCAGTTGCATAATTTAAATTAATTCCCAACAATGTTAACTTTCATAGAATTAATACCTAAATTTTTGAAGCTGTATTTTAATTCTTTTGTTTTCAAAATATTTTTTGAACGGAAGTATATTTCGTAAAACGATCACTTTCGCCTTTAAGTTGGCACAAAACTTTATATGAAGGACACTTTGGAAATTGCTCCAATTTTACAAGGATATAGGCCATTATGTCTACTATTTGTGAAGAAGCTCGATAGTGCCTTTTTGATTTCTTAGCTTTGTATTAAATAGACAGAAACAACATTTTGATTTTCTTCGTATTTTATGTGAAGCTTGAGAAATTCAAAGGAACAGAAAAACGACTAAGGAGCAAAATCAAGTGTATTCAGTATTAATTTCAATTTCTAAAAAATGTGCAGGTACGATGCGGAACTTATGGGGGGGGGGGGATCTTGTGGATAAAAGTTATATTTCCAGAAATACAAATAATATAATCAATAAATGGATGAAATTGTTGATGTTTTTTCTAATTTTTATTCTGTCCAAAAAGTTTCTTTTAATCTCCATGAAGATTTGCTCAGACACTGAAATGATAGGTTTTATCGCAAGTAACCTGTTACTCTTTCTCCACATCACGGGTGGAGATTGTTAAAAAAAAGCAACTTTTACTTGTACAATTAAATATAATTTTTCATACTGGAATACAATACACTTCACAATAATTACGGAAAGGCTTCAGAAAATACTTTATAAACACTCTTTCAAGAAAAGGGAACACGAAAGAAATGATTAAGTCGTTCTAGACTTACAATAAATGGTTTCCTTGATGAAATTTTACCTGAATTCAAGTTATTCTAATGACAAAAATACGCAAAAAAGCACTGATTAAAATTTGATATTAAATAAAAGACAATTTTTCAAAGTACGATTTCATCATTGAAAAATATGACACCAATTATTAACTTAGCCCAGGTAATTAGTAATAGATAGTTTTACGCTCTGTATTGCTTTTTTCTGTTATTTTTTCATTCAAAGAGCTACCAGAGTTGTTTGAATCCTGAAGAAAACAGAACAGATTTCAATTTTTGTTAATATCTCAGACTTAATGAAAGCTCCAAATAAATTTAATTTTCATCTTTACTGACAGAAATTTTTCCAGAGAATGAAAATATTATTTTTTTAAATACATATGTATGTTTATAACTTTAAGAGTTATAGAGTCACAAACTGGCTGTAATGAACTCTGAAAATTTAGGCTTAGCGTAAGCCTTAATTTCTAATGTCAATAGCAAAGCAACAAACAGTTTTTAAACTTTCATACTTTGCATTTCCTCATAGATATGCATGATTTACCGTAATAATGACATGTTAGCCACAGCCGATTTGCTCATTTCGCATGGAATGACCCCCGTAAGAGAACAACAAAAATAAGTTACAAAAAGAATTAAAAAAACTAAAGCTCCAATAATTTCGAATATTTTGTTAATTTGATCCAAAAGTCTTTTTGATTTTGGGAGACAAGCGTATTGGAGTTTCATTTTGTCCATTTTTATCATGCAATTATTATTACTTACGTTGCTATTATAATTCGGCAATTTGTCGGCATTAAATGTTTTAAATGGAATTTTCTTTTGAATTTTTTTATGGCTTAACAATAAATTTGTTTCAGACAGAAATGATATTTTTTTTTCCTTTAAACGAACGGACTTGTTTTTATTTTAAAGATTGTTCAATGTTTTAAAGACGTTTTTTGTTCGGAGAAACTATAAAAAGCTTTTTAAGGAATGAAAATTCAATTTTTCGATACCGAGTATGAAAGTAAAAATGCCTTATATGCTAACTTATTTTTGGAATAGTCGTTGAGCAAGAGCATTTTTTTTTATTATAACTGCTTATCTTATAATAACTGCTACGTCTAGGTTAGGGTATTAGATTAACTGGTGGGATAAGCTTTTTAATTTAAGCCAATACCAAAATAAATAATAGCAACTATAAACTTAATCGTTAATAAAATAAAGAAGCTAATTTCGGGGCTTAATGTATGCAAGCGTTGAATTGTTAATAAAACTTTTTGAAACTTTAAAAATAACCCAGTAAATATTATCACAGGAACGTTTAACCCTCCCCCCCTCCCCGCCCAATAATTTTCTTGATTCAAGTCATCAATTCAAAAACCGTTTCTTAAAGCTTTTTTGCTCCATTGTTAAAAAAATAACTTCAGAACTTCTCCTTCTTGATTCATATATCATTTGCTTCATAACCTTTATATTTTTCAATATTAGTTAATGTCTTAGTTTGATCTAAGTTTTTTCTTTAGCCTAGCACACATTTTGAATAAATGTTCTTTAAATTCCGTATACAAACTACAGAACTTAACGCATATGCAAGAAACATTTTTGTACAATTTTCGCCTAAATTTTCATTTTACCCACCCTCAAAAGTACATTCAGCTGTATTTCTGCTCATCTACAAGTGAATGTGTACCAATCAATGTATGGGCAGCCGAAATATCCATTTTGACCATCGCCGAGTGAAGTAATGTGAGTTTTCTCGTGAAGTCTGTATGTATTGTATACGTTAGTATGTGTGTAAATTGTATATTTCAAAAACTATATACTGTAGAAGGTTATGGTTTTGTGTACAAGGTATGTGTAGTATCTTGTTATGCTCCTCCCTTTGTCAGCTGGGAGATATATTCTCAAAATGACAATAAAAATGAGTTGCTGTATTCTTCGTTCATGCGATGTAATGGCGTACGGTTCAAAACAATTAAAATGCTACAGCTTACTCAATTTTGATGGTACAGAAAAAAGAATGGTATTTTTGTAATCAGTAAAGCATTTCCAACTGCATGGGATATAGGGGGAGGGGGGTTGAATTTGAAATTTAAAAAGCGTCGTCTTTCGTAGGTCTTTCTAATTTTTTTTTGTGATGTCCGGCTGGTGATTGTGATTATCACTGCGGTTCACCATGTTAGTCCATATTAATGTTATTCTTGCTGTGCACAAACGGTTCGTGCACTTCCAATGAGACGTATCATTTTTTACGTGAATGTATTCGGAACATATAATCTTTGCATACTAATAGTTTTCCTCCTCTTTCTGAATCAACAAAACCGAACTCCATTTTGGAGCTGGATGCTGGATGCACTTGCAGTATAGTATGGAGGAAAGATATCAAAAATGACCAGCACGTGGTTGGGCAGGGGAAAGTTTAACCAAGGGAAATCCCTAAGTTTCCCTATCTTGCTCTCTCCTCCTTTCGATTGACACTAATCCTCTCCGGAAGGCGTGCTCACTCGTCAAGTTTATGCTTGAATAGAGGGGTGGGCCAATTATTGGGGACACCGGATTTCTTTTCTTGGAATCTAAAATAAAAATAGCAAAAAAAAAACGAAGGTGGCGACTGTTGAAATTTTTTGGGATCGCCACTTTTGAAAACTAGGTCGCCACGTGGCGAGTGGCGACCGTAAATCTTGACCTTTATTTACAGGTTCTCCCCTGTATCTTCTTTGAACTGATAAAATCTCGAAAGCACAATTTTAGACTTCCTGTGGCAAGTTCAAAAGAGGATTGGTGGATGGAGGAGGGCAGGGACTCTACGGATATTTCCTAAATTAGTAATAAAATGCTTTTACACAACCTTTTTTTGATAAAAGGGTAAAGGAGCTCCCTTCCTGGAAAAAATTTCAAAACTGCAGTTTTAATACAGCAAAGCTAGACCATCTTTAAAGTTGGGAAGGAAAGTGTGTTCAGGGTTTTTTTTTTCCAATGGCATTTTTTTTTAAATTCATGTCTTAAAATTGCTATTTTAAGCTGTCTTTGATTACATAGGGTTCAAGAGGTCTCTCTAAATTTTTTTGAAATTAAAATCTTTGAAAGGCTTGGACCATCTCTGACAATGAAAAAAAAAATGCGAAGTTGCTTGCCAATATTCATACAATGAAGCTTAAGTACCATAAATGTAAAAAAATGAAAAATTTACCTTCTCAGGGTAGAATATGGAGCACAAATTCTTTGACTTATTTCAAATTGTGACACTGATGTTTATTGACATTAAAACATACCTTCAATTCTGCTATTATTTTATTGAAACTCTCCGAAAGAATTTCTGTAAAGATTTTAAAAATTCCATCCTAATTTTTATAGTGATGTGTGATTGTTGGTTTTATATTACAGGCAAAGATGCTACTGATGCTTTTGAAGATGCTGGACATTCAGCCGATGCAAGGGAACTCATGAAAAGTTATAGAGTGGGAGAGCTTTCTGAAGTAAATGCATTTAGTAACTTCAAATGTTTGATTTATTTGAGTTTTAAAAGTATTTTGCATGCAAATATAAACAGTTGAAAAGTTTCTTTTCTCAAGGTTCTCATACAAAAGTAATGTGAAAAAAACTTTAAAATATTTGTTCACATTTCTAAAATTCCAATTATGACATTTAGTTTTCAATATTGTTAACTTTAAAATAATTGTTGATCTTAATTCATCAGTAAGAGATAACTGTACTTAATTCATAAGCTTTTTCTCTACTTCGCTGCTTAATTTTAACAAACTACCAAGGGTTGTTTCAGAAAATTTTGCGAAATTTTACAATGCAATTTTGAGTTTTTTCTCACATGAAATCCTAAGTTGTCCGTAAATGAATGAAAAGATTGGATTTTGAATTATTAAATTTTGTTATGATGCATGGTTTTAAAAATAACAAAAACTGCACTGTGATGACAAAAATGATTCTTCCAAAATTGCCAGACCTTATTATTTTTGTACTGACACTAAGAATGACCTTCAAAATTCTAAATAGAAAAAAAAGGATTTTCATTGCAAAATTCAGGCACAAGTTTCTTATCTGGCTGGGAATTTGTCAATGTGGCGATAGAAGCTCACATTTTTCCTATGAATTCAAAAGATATTCATTCATGTATGTCAATTGAGAACATGCAGAAACATTTCTTGCTATTATGCTCAATTGTATCAATGTATACTCTGAATCTATGGTTGCAATTTTTCTTAAATATATGTTTTGCTTACTTACAAATAATTTTTAGTATGTGTTTCAAAACAAAACATAAATAATGGGCCATTCCACGGAAAATCTCATTTTGTTCTGCACTAGACAACCTTATATTTCATTTCCAAAGTAATATTTTTAAAGTGTAATAAACAAAAACTTTTGTCTAAGAAGTCATATGTGCATGAGTGATTGTTTAGACAAAAAAAAAATTCTTTGCTACACTTTTGAGATGAAATATAGAGCTGCCCTGTGCAAGACAAAATATCTGCTTGTTGTGGAATGGCCCTTACGGACAAAATAATGCAAAAAAAGTTAGAGAAGTTTGAAAGTTGTTTTATCACATAATCTGCAAACTCTTTAGTAAAAACAATACTTTTATACCTTCTTGGAATAAATTAAGCAAGTGGAATAGCCTTGTAGTCACTCAAATCAGCCTCTAATAGGTTTAACTGAGTTATCAATCATTTCAACAAATGCAAATCATAATGTCCTATAAATAAATAGTTACAGATTGAGCATTTTTTAATTCACTTTGCTGAAATTGTAAAATTGGTATATAAAACTTATATATGTATGTATGTATTTTTCTAATTTTTATTTTTTTTTATTTCAGGAAGAACAAAAAGAGATGCATGTAAGTTAAATATTTTTTCTTTGCCTCTATTTTTTATTTCTGTAAATATTTCAGGCTTTAAAAAAGGTAGTGAGTTTTATTTTAAAACCTGCCTTGCAGCTCATGATGAGAGTTATCTGTTCCTTTTAACATCTAACTCTAAAATTGTTTAGTACAGAGTATCAAATCAATACATATCAAAATTGTTGCTTTAAACTAATATTTTGCAGCGTGCATTAAAATATTTTTTTTTTATGATGCTTTTGAAGGTGTACAAAACATTTCTATTGTATTCTGACATTGCAACCTGTTATTTAAGGCAAGATTTTAAAAGCTGGAAGGAAGTATTCTATTTACATCCTTATCTGTATTCATAAGTTCATGTTAATCAATTATCAACTTTAAAATTTCATGTTAAGTGTGATACATTCAAACCTCCTTAAAAAATACTCCAAGAGACCTTTTAAATGAATTTGTCTTTACCATTGTTCATCTTATTCAAAGAACAGTACACTACAAACCGTAAGGTGAGGATTGGAAGCATAGTTTGTTTTAGCAGTAATTTGTTTTAAGTGTATTCGAATTAACATGTTTGATTTGTATTAATTGATGTTTAACTCGTAGGAGGAAACATATATTGCTTGTAAAGTAATATTTAACATTAAACAGTTTTGCCGTAATAAGGTTTGAGTGTATATAGTGTCATATATATTTCTTATATGCATGCACACACAAACATGTATTCTTACTGACACTACTTGCATTTTATTGCAGTGTATTATGTGTTGTTGACTTGTAACTAAATATTTATTATTAGTCACCTACAGGATCAAAGTAGTTTCTCTCTCACATGTTGCACTTGCTTCACAGACAAAAAGCTTAACATGTCTGAGCATTTAGCATACAAACATATAGTTGCATGAAAGTGTATGCATATAATGAATGTATCAAGCTTTTTATCTGGATTTCTTTTTCTTTTACAGAAGGAGAAAACTTCCAAGAAATGGTAATTATTTAAAAGATTTTTTTTTCTGATTTATTAGTTTAATTTAAGTAGTGTATGCTAAAGTAGATAACTGCTATTTTTTGTTTTGAAAGACATGCCTGTGTTTTTACTTATTATTTACTAATTATTTTTTTTAAGAAGGTGCACTTTTTTTTTCTAAATCTTAAATTGTTCTTGTATTTATGGCCTTGAAGATTTGTATTATTATTCTCCAATTTCTTCGAACTCACTTTAGCTTTCAAAAACATAAGTAATAAGTGGAACAAAAAAGGATGCATTTTTCTCTTCATTTTTATATTTTGTAATCACACAAAAAGTTATCTATCGATAAAAGTAGAGTTAAGTAAGAATGCAAAATTGGGATGAGATAAAATAATTTCTTCTACTGCCCCATGAGACTAAACTTTTTGAATTATTTAAACTGATTGTTATTTATGGAACGCTTCTCTTATTTCCTTGTAAAATTAGAATGTCTGCTATTTTTATTCAAAGCAACACACATTTAAATATATGTTAGTGGTAGCAGTGTTTTGTCACCCCTGTTCATTGTTCAATGGCCTCCTCTCATAAGGACCAATTTTCAATGAAGTAGATGTGGCCCTAACAGAGAAGTTTCACTTATTGTTATCGATGACTTATTGTTCATTGTTTGGTAACAAAAAATTTGTATTTTTGTCTTTAAAAAACCCCTTCACATATCTCTTTGCACAATTTTGTTGCATCCTTAGCAGAGGTGTGATATCGAAGGCAAAATATCAATGTTTTAAGATATCAATGTTAAGAAATTAAGACATTGAGGGTATTGATATATCGACCAAAAAGCATCGATGTATTCAAACATCGATGTTTCAAAACATCAATTAAAAATAAAAAAATTGCTTACACATTTAAATGCATATTAATACAATAACTCCTTAATACATTGTGCCTCTTTATATCACTCAACTAGTTTTATCTTTTGTGTCTTGAAAAATGTCAACCGTATGATATCGATGTCAATTATAGAAAACTTTTTTTTAGTGAGATAGATACTGCAACTGTTTATTAATTGTTATTTATCGCATTATTTCTCTCATATTTTTATGAAACTTTTTTTCCTGAATGTAAAACATCATTATTGAAAAAAACTTTAAACACAAGATAACTATGTTTTAAAATCATCAACCGTAAATTGTTAGCAATTTATAAAAAAACTTTATTTCAATAGGATAGATATTGCAATTGTGAAAGATGAATCTTTTTTATTTCATATTTTTATTGCTTTTTACTGAAATATAAAACAAACGTTGAAAGAAAAAAAAAACATGGAATGCGAAATGCTGATCCTTTAAAGACATTGATTGTAAAACAACGATGGTAACTACCAGAAACGTCTTCCAACAAAATTTTTAGTGATTAATTAATGATAGTTTATGATTTTTTTCTGAAATATAAAACATCGACACAAAATTAAAAAAAAAAAACAGCAAAAGTAAATTAGAGATGTTTCAGAAGCATCAAGAGCAAAACATTGATAATAATCATAGAAAATGTTTTCCAATGATATTAAGATACTGAAGTTCTGATTAAAGATTTTAATATGCCTGCTTATTCCATATTTTTATCAAGTTTTCTTTGCTGAATTATAAAACATCGAACCCAAATGTTGATGTTAAAAACATCGATGATGTTTCCAAAACATCGACATCGATGTCGCAGCACTAATCCTTAGCAAGAATTAGATTCATCTCTTTCAAAGTTATTAATCTTTAAAATGTTGGGCTAAAATTCAAACTTTTAAATGACAGATTTCTCTGCAGCTTTATGTGTACAGGGGATTACAATTTATTAGGAGGGTGAAAGAACAGCAACACTATTTGTATATCACAGACTTTTTTGCATTCCCACATTATAAAAGTTTATGTTCTTTTATGTTTATTTTTATAATTAAATTCATAGATTAAAACATCTCTTCATACCACTAAATTTAGGTATTTTAAAATTTAATCAGCTTTTTAATCTTTATGTACAAATTCTATTTGTAGTAAAATGGCATAAAAGAAGAGCACTAACACTTTTTGGGGATATGTTTTTCAAACAAAATTAAGTACTCAAAAGATTGAAATAAAATAATATCAAATATATTCATCTTAGTGTATGATGTGCCATAAAGAAAAAGAAGGAAAAAAAAATCTGATAATTTCCTACAATTTCCTTTTTCTTTGCCCTTGTTCTTATTTTCCAAACTGTTAGCTAGGTGTGCATCTTATTTTTTCTAAAATGTGCAGTAATTATTCACCCATATGCTTTTAGTGCTAACCAGTTGCATGCATTTTTTAAAAACTCTTATTAGAACTGATAAAGCTAGTAATAGCTTCTGATTAAATTAGACACATTTATTTCTTAATGGTCTTATTCTTTGCCAGTAACCTTATGTGATGGAAAGAAGTATGTATGACCCGTTCTACAACTCCTGCAAAGCAAAATGCTTATTACTGCACTGGACATGCTTGAACGTTTAGGGAAATGTGAAACAAGATTGGATGCAAACCCTATAGCTAACACTGCTCCCAATATGCCTGTGAAATTCCTGTTGTTTCATTGTATACCCGTTAAACAATACCTTTTCTCATTAAACTGCAATAACAATGTTCCTGGGAGTCGTTGAATCAAAGCTGGGAAAATAATAGGAGAAGCAGCAGAAAAGGAAGAAATTAATTATGAACAGTTTTGAAAAATATCTTCAATTTACTAAAACAGAAAGTTTGATTAGTCTGATGAAAAGAAAGTGTCATTGGTGGCTCGGTAATAAGTACATTCAATGTGATTCATTCATCTGCACCAAAGATTAAATAGAATTATTTTTAAAAATGCTTGTTCTTTTTATAGATTTTACCGATTTGTTATTTGGAAAAAAAAAAAAAAAAAAAAAAACAGATTTCAAGTAATTCATCTGAAAAAAGGAAAAAAAAAAAGTAACCATGGAAGATGGAAATGTGTTTTAAAACTAGTGTAGGAGTAAACTCAATGATAAAATTATTTTAGGATACCTCAAGCTTATCTTAAGTAAAATAAAAATATCAACTATGAAAAAAATGTTTGAAGATAAACATATTTTCTGCATGGAGAATTGAAGTGTGCGGTCTTGAGTGAAACTGATGATGGAAACAACTTTTGTGAATAGAAATTGTATGAATAAGATAAAAAATTGATGCCTGAAACTTGGATAAAAATATGGGTAGAATCGGAGGAAAAAATCCTTAAAAAAAAAAGGAGGAAAAGAAAAAAATTGAAATCCTTGTAATGAAAACTGTTTTGGGATTAGATTTGCTACTAATTTTATAAATCATAAGGTTCTACAATCCTCACAGCTGCTGTGTATGAATTATATCTACAAATTTTTACTCCAAATGCCTGTGTGTACACTAAATGTAAAGTATTCCTTTTTAAGTTTATGTAGTAAAAAATAAAAGCTTACAATAGTATCAAGCTCTTTAACTTATTGTAATTATGAATAATCAGTTTGATTTTAGTTTTGATTTGATTTATTATTGTTATGTTTAATAGTTTTTGTTTGAATTTTTCTTTATTTGCTTTTTAGTTTCTGGATTCGCACTGTGCTTCTTCCAGTGGGGGTCTTAGTTACTGCATTGCTTGCTTATAAATTGTATGTCCGCTTCAGTAAATAACTTCAGCCAAAATACAAACGTTGTTCCTAAAATATTCTTGGAATTTCCAGACATTGTTGCATTACATAATTTAGTCATTCATGTAATATGATGTTTAGAGCTTATTATGCAACTTAAAATCTGTTGTAAAAACTTCCAAAAGCATTATGAATACTGAATTAAAAATTTTTACTTTTTTAAATCATGTCTTCTTCATCATGTTTCATTTTGCTAAATTAAAAAATGCATTTGCCATATTAAAATACTGATTTTTATGGAATAAAAAATTGCTCCTTTTCAATGCAAACTCTCCTCAATTTTGACTGACTTCTTTGGTGTACTATATTAGTGTAACAACATTTGTAAAATCAGTTGTTTAAATAATGAGTAAAAAAGTCAAAAGGCCATGAAGTATCACTAAAACGTAAAATAAAGTAGTTGAAAAGCAAAAGAATAAATAAATAAACTACTATTTTTACTATAATTCTGGCTTGTTGTTGTTATAATTCTGGCTTGTTAATTAGAAGCATTGACTATCAACTTTTGTTGG
Organism: Uloborus plumipes; assembly: GCA_038373865.1. Taxonomy (NCBI): domain Eukaryota; kingdom Metazoa; phylum Arthropoda; class Arachnida; order Araneae; family Uloboridae; genus Uloborus; species Uloborus plumipes. The sequence continues at coordinate 35,416 of JAXGGA010009113.1, read as the reverse complement.
CACAAAAGTTGATAGTCAATGCTTCTTTGTAATTCAGCTATTAAAGTTTCATTTTGATGCGGTCATTGCAAATCTCCCCACACTACAAGAAATACAACATTTTTGTGTAAAAAATTTAGAGTAAAATCAACAACTGCATTTTTTGAAATTTATACTTTTATACAGTTGTTGATTTTACTTTCCCTGCACTAAAGTTTCCAAATCACCGCTTAGCATTGGGCATTGCAAATGAAATCACATAGCAATTTACAATTGAACATTTACAGGAGTTGTTGCACACTTCTCTGTTTCAAGTAGAACTTAGTAAAAAAAAAATCTTGTGAATGAATGGAAAGCCATCATGAGGAATGATGTTTTTTCACAAAATTGACTACTGTTTTGTTTCTTTCAGATGAGTTTATTGAGCTTAAAAGTCATAAAATTACCGATTTTACGAACAAAACCTATTTAAAGGACTGGCTTTAATTTCGTTTAAATACCATACAAAATTACTTGTAATTTTGAATTCCATTTGTACTTCAACATCATTCCATGCTTGAATGTTATTGAAGAAAATGCAATGGCCAGTTTACATGTATACCATGTAGTAAATGTACCACCTACTTTTGTTATTAATTGTTAATTATGAATTGCCTCACTAAAGTTTACATTTTGCCAAGGTTCTGAGTTTCTTTTTTGAAATTTTTAAAATGTTGTTTATAATGTTTCATTGTACAATATAAATTTTGCCAAAATTGTATTTACGATGCGCTTTATTTACTACTGAAAACATTTAACTATATTTAATGTACAACTATTAAAATGATCTGTTATAGTGACTTGTAAATTGAACTGGTGTAATGAATACAAATTATTAAAACTTTTTATGCATGATATTTATTGAATGAGTTTTTCCGCAGCAATTATTAAGTCAACGTGAAAGTTTAAAGGTATCAGTTCGCGTAGGCCTTAATAATTTCTAAAACTAATCAAGTATTTTTTTTTAATTACATATTAAAAATTTATCAATTTCTTGTTGAATATTGATTAGCTTTAATGTATACTATACAACTTTTATACTTTTTGTATATGACATTGTTTTAATATAAAATCTATGAAGGATAATAATAATGATTCTATGCACATTTTATGTGTCTATTGATCTTAAAAGACTTTCATATTTCATGAAGCCAACTTTTTTCCTATCTATAACTGCTTTACCTATCTGCTAAGACCTACCTATAATTCTCAGTTTATCTTACAAGATATATCTCTTTCTATCATATTCTTGTCATTCCAAGTTTTGTACTGAAGCGTTTGTGTCAAATGTTGATTAATTTCATGAAATACCATCTAAAAGTATTCCACTAAATTTGAAATACTTGGTGAATGCTTTTTTAATAACTTTTTTATTGATCTTTTCAAAGATATTTAATCCATTTTACCTACTTACTGGATTTAGGCAAAAATTTCATCTTTAGAATATTTACAACTTTCATGCTAAACAATGCTTTTATTTACATTTTTGTTTCATAGTATATTTCCATGAAATAAAATGCATTATGATCACTGCTTTTGAAATGTGTTTGCACATATTTTCAAAAATAGCTTCATACCAAACAATGTATTGTAAGGAAATGAAATTGTTAGACATGTACAGTATCTTTTTAATTGAGGTTCAATTTGATAGAAAATGTCTTTTACAATCTGATGTTAGCAAGTGTATGAAACAGTATGCATGATGGTGGTGCAATTTTATGACCAAATGCTGTTAACTTTAAATTTTTATATGTACTTTTTAAAATTCAGTTATTTTGTATTTTTTTATGCTTTATCAGCTGCCTTTTCAGCTTTAAAGTATGCACAAATTTACTGTAATTGTGAAATGCTTTTGCCAACGTATTACTATCAAAATGTATGTTACATCTTAAAATAGAGTACGCCTTTGCTTTGGCAACTTTTGACTGTGCAAAAAATATTCAACACTTTTTAGATTAAGCAAACAAAGACGCATTGTGAGGTTTTCATAGTCTCCAAGGTATAGTTGGTACACTATTCTTGGTATTTAATCGGAATTTTGCTGTACGTCTTGGCATCTTTTTATAGTTTGATAAAGCTCTCAAAAATGTATATGAGTGCTCAATTCGAACATATTTTTGAGACATGTGGAAAATGATCTTCATTGGAGATTGATAAATTGACGAGGACCAGCCTATCTGGGCCTAGAGCCTGTTGCTAGTAGTCACTTTTGTATTTGAGTCTTTGTTAAGTTTTATAATACTATGAGAAATTTAATTTGATTGACGTATCAGTTGTTGATTTTGTTTTGCCATTTCGTTTTTGGTGTATGATTTAAATGTATGAAGAATAATAAACTTGTCTTTTTCTATTTAAGTATGAATTGATCTACTTTTACTTTTTTAAATTTCCAAATGGGTGAATGCATCATCAAACATCATTAAATATTAAATTTTTGACTTTCCTTTTTCCTACTTTTCCTAACAAAAGTTTTGTAGAAATTAAGCCCCCCGCCCCACCCCAAATAAGTTTAACGATTTAATTGGAGCTTTATAAAGCTATAACACAAATTATATGTAATAATTCATGGGCATAAATTATAAGTAAAGTGTCAAGTTGGAAAAAAAGATTTGGAGAATCCACCTTTTTTTTTTTTTTTTTTTACTCAAATTTTTTTGAGTAAATTTATTATTATGTATAGAGATAGGAATTGCCCTGAATTAATTTTAAAATGTTTTTCAAACACCTTTAAAAATGTTTCTTCTTCCTAAAAGGACAATTTTGGACATTCAAAGCGTTAACCGAGCAAACCAGGGGTGATTGTGTTCTGGTATTTTACCGGATTTCCGGTATTTTCATATTCGAAAATACCGGAAGTAAAATATTTTTAATTATGCTTTTATCTTCCCACCTCCGGATTTTTTTTCTTTTTCGAATTTTCGATGATTATGCCGATAATTATTAATAATATTCATCAAATAGAAATATTCAGATGTAAATTCTAAGTGTTTTTTTTTACCTTACTAAATTACCTTATTTGCATTCGATATGAGAATCGAATTTTTCTCACTTTTGATGCTTATTCCCCTTAGTTAGGAGACAAATAAATGAAATGTAACAAATGCAACTTTCATTGCTTTATAAATGCTTTCGCACAACAAATAGCAATTCTGTTAGACTTTTGCTTTCGCCTTAAAATATTTTTTTGAAGATAATTGCTTATCACTAGCTCAAAAGTAACTTTATTACTCATTTACAATTTAATTAAATGCATGTACAATATTTTGACTAAAAACTATTTGAATATATGAAATGTGTTAGTTTATGAAATGAAATTAATTATTACTAGGTGTGCTTAGTAATAGGGGCCTTGGTTTTAAAAAAACACTCCCCCCCCCCCCCACTTTTTCTTTAAAACTTTCAGGTATTTTTTTATGAACTCACAATCACCCCTGGAGCAAACATACCTTCAAAAAGAATTTTCTTTTAATTATTTCCAAGGGTTTCAAAGAAAATTAAGGGCATGAATCTCAAACTGAATAATTTTTTGATAACATTTTCGACAAATAGAAAAAGTAAAGACATATTGTTTATTTTCTAAACAATTTTAGAAAAAAAATTAGTTGGCAGTTTGATGATGTCCAAACATTACGATCTAGATAATGCTATTTTTTGAAAACTAAATAGAATATGTACACGTTTTAAACGTATTTATCTATCATTAAAATCAATTATTGATTGCTGAAAAGTGTTCTCTAAAGTTTTTATGCAGTTTATTTGGAAGAAACTCTTTTTTCTTGAATATACATTTGAGATGTCCAAATTGTGTAACGATCTAGGCGCCGATAATTATTTCTGTTTATTTATTATTATACATGTCTACTATCTTTTAACTCAATTAAAAAGTTATAGTGTTAGTTTCTCAAATCCATTGGTATTTTGCATAATTGAACATAACATAAATAACAGTAGAAACGCATTCGATTTAACAATGGTAACGAACCGCACGAAAACAAAAACAGCGGCAAAAATTGCCAAGTAGACCACATTGGCGACAACACACAGTGTATGATAAGGAGGGAGGTTACCAGAGAGGATTTCCGTTTGGCAACTTTATCACCTGCGCTGGCAAAATGAAAAAAAAAAAAAAAAAAAAAAGCCTTTTATTCTTTTGAAATATTTTTTTTCTCTTTTAAAAATATAATTTAACAATCTCTGAACAAAAATACTAATTTATTTCTCAGGTAACATTATAAATTCTTCTAAAGTGTAAGAAAAAAAAATCATACTTAAAACTGATATCAATGTTTGTCTTTGAATTATTTTTTACTTAAATATTTATTTTAATTCTTGAATTCTTTCTTATTGTTTATCTGTCTTATTTGCCTCAGTAAATCATTACAAGTTGATATAGTTAGTTATTTCAATGATGCTTTTTATCTTTGAATAATTTCTTTAAATCCAACCCCCCCCCCCCCAAAAAAAAAAAATAAAATCCATGAAGACCAGTATAAAGAACCTTTCAAGTACTTCATTAATCCTCTTTATTATTCAATTGCGAAATTTATAATGTCATAGTTAAAATTTTCATTGGAAAAGTTTAAAATCGTATTAACAATTATCGAAAATTACGAGACTTACATTATAATAATGTCCAAAGGACAAGGCAGTTCGAAATATGTTACCTACAGCCTGTGGATTAAATTTGCTAATAATTAATTTTTACAAGTACCAACTGTCTTTTAATGGTTATATATCATGTTCTAGGTGCACATACTATGTGATGAAAATAAAATTGATGTCAAATTTGAAAATTTTTGAAATTGCTTAAAATTAACTTTTTTGTTCCCACCTTTTAAGAATTACCCTTATAAACCAAATATTTTAACAGATGGTGTTCCCTCCATTTGAGCCCTATTATGCCAAGGGTGTATGTATATTCTGAGTCTTTATCTGAATTTTGACAAGTATCATTTGCATTAGCTTCCACTGTGGAGAAACGCAAATATTTTGACAAAAAAAAAAAAAAAAAAAAAAATCTGAAGCAAAATTAGTATATTCTTAAATAAGATTGATTGTTTTCATAGACTTTACATGTAGCAAAATCATATAATCTATTCTGTTCCTTGTAGAGATAGCTTCACCTTTCATGCTGAGTTCTTTTTGCTAGGAACACCTAGATAGTGACGAATCCTTTAACATTTAGAAAAAACAGTTGCTATAAATTAATTTTTTCCATCTTATTGAGATATTAGAACCTTAATTTTAGCACGAAAAAGGAGAGGGGCGGGGGGGGGGGACAAAACCTACTAATTTCTATTAAAAAAAAACATTGCAAATGAAATGTTCCTGCATTCATACTGTCATAGTTTTACTTCTTCTATTTAAAATTATATTTTACAGGGAAAAAATACAAACTCTACCACAAAGCTTATGTTCTTTGAAAGGTTAGAAATAAATAGCATTGAATAAATCAAGCAAAAAAAAAAAAATGCATTACGCCGAAAATAAACTGGTAAGAAACAACATTAAAAAAGTAACGGCAAATTATTGCAACGTGTTTTTTTACACGGAAAAAGATTTCTCATTACCACCAAACATGTGTATACGTTGATTTGTGATTTTTGTGCTTTTTTACCATTGTTTGTTTTTCATTTAAATAGTTTAATGCGTATCAAATAAAACTTAATAAGTATGTTGTCATCTTAAAAGAAAATCGGTTAAGTTGAAACTTGTTTTTTAATACCAAGTACTTTAAACCAATAGAGGACTGATTTTATTACAGAACAAGTGACGAAGTAAGTACTGGATGGAGTTTTGCTCCTTTACATCTTGTTCCTTACATCTAAAGTTGACGCAATATTTACTGGAGTTGCTTCTTTGACCTTTAAAATAAATGGACAAGTTCGTTTGAACAATTTCACTATTCTTTTTTTAATCGAAACGAGTGCATTTCAATTTCTTAATGTGTTAGTGTGTCACATTAAAAAAAAAAAAGGTAAATGGTTTCTGTAAAAGTTGTTTCTTTGCCAGCATTGTCAATGCAAGAAAAAACAGCGCACATAGCAATATTTGTTCCGAAAAAAAAGGTAAATGATTTCTGTAAATGTTGTTTCTTTGCCAGTACATTCTCAAAGCAGAGAAAAGTAGCGTACACCACACTATTTATTGTTTTTTTTTTTTTTTTTTTTTCAGACAGTTTAATTAAGGCGTTTAATAAGTCCGTTTAAAAATGTTTTTACAAAACTGCAGCAATGAATTTCAATACAATGAGGGTGTTGAATGGTTTATTCCCCTCTTTTGAACAAGCTGAAAGCAATTTCCGTTATTTCATTTCTCAATGTTACGCGGAAAAATAGTAAAGCTGTATGAAGAAGAAAAGCATCTCACCAGCAAAGTACTTTCGTCTGACTCTCCACTCGCTCTACCGGGCCTTCGAATACAACGTCTTTTATGAATATTTATTTCCGAGGTGAACTAAATGCATGTAATGAATGAAAGTGAAGAGAGTTAAAACGTAATGACATGAATGCATTAAAAAACCCTTTCTAGTAATTGAAAACGAATTTAAACAATCATGAAGGACAAATAATTACGATGAACATTTTTCCCACTCGATTTTTTATAGTTACATTAACATTGTAATTAGCTGGCGACAATAAACTGACGTCGTCGTATGCTTCTCCCGGATATTCTGTGGTGAGCCCATCTTCTTCTGGAGGGAAAAAAGGCAAAATCATTACAACATTTCTGTCGGCTTAACGTATCAAAAAACTTTTTACAGGGCTTGTCTAAGTATTAACGCTTAGCATTTGTTTTAAGATTTATGTTTGCAAGTCAGTCGAAAAGGTGTACATCGCGCAGTACAATGAAATCTCCCCCCCCCCTTTTTTGCCTCAAACCGCAAATGTTTTCTAATGTAAACAGTGCCCAACAGTAAACACTCAATCAATGCTTCTGCTACAGCCAAGGACTTCTGTCCTTGCCTATACTATTGTTCTTTATCAGTTCATCTTATCGATCTAATCTGACAATACTCAAGCCTTTTTTCTTTTTCACTGTTATTGCATACTTATAACAATTTCACACAGGCATCAACTTAAAAAAAAAATGTGTAACACATTACTTCCTTGTCTATTAAATAATCAAAATCTTTTAATAATTCAAAATAAAGTCTACTTATATGTGTGTGTGCTGTGCTTGTATGTATTAACGCATGAAGCGGTGAGAAACAGAAGGATGTAGGTGGACGTTTCAATCAGGGCTGCCTCGTACTTACATTTTTGAGAGGGAGAGGCTTTCGATTTGCGGAATAAAACCCGGAATTTTGCCGAATGATAAAACATAAACATTAAATGCCTTCACCTAATGAAAAGAGATATAAAGCTTCATTATAATTTTTATTAATTGTAATTTTGCAATGCTGTCTGCAAGTTATTTATCAAAAAATTTTTGGAGAGGTCACAGCGACCTTCCGTACCAGGGTTTAATGCTTTGAGTGAAACTAGTTTAAAGTTCAGATCCTAGGTATTCTTTCATAAATATATTCTTTAATCCCGCTGTACAGAAGTACCTATATTAGGGCTACTATATATAGTAGTTCTCTCTCTAACTGAAAAAACGGGAGCAGATCTCTTACCATTTGTATTCGTTGTTTCCATTCTTTTAATTTTCGCATTTTCTTCCTTTTGCTTCTCGCCGCCTCAGTTGTTGTTGTTGTTGTCTTGTGAAAAATTTGGGTGGGCTGCTTCACTTGCCAACTGTACCGTAATTTGTTGCCAAGTCCGACTTCCACAGTACACACACACCGTAGGACTCTTTATAGGGTGGACAACCATTAACAGCTCATTCACTCAAGGAAATGACAAGGGCAGATACAACAGGCGTACAGGTACAACATCCATGCTCAAGCTGGGATTCGAACCCGGAACCTCCCCATAAGAGTCAGACTTCTCTGACCGCAAAGCAAAGTGCTCGGTGCCTAAATTGTTAATTATTATGAATTGTAAAAAAAAATACTTCCTCCTAAGAAAAAATTTTGGTTGCTCTCCTTCTCCAATTTGGAATTCTAGTCGTTGGGGGCGCAACGATGAATAGAAAGCGAAAAACTACACTTTTTTTCTTTTTAAAGAATTTTTTTCATTATAGGGAGAGAAGGGAAGGAGAGAATATTTGAAAAGGAATCTTGCAAATAATTTTCTCCAGGATATGATTGATTTTTGGGCTGTTGCATATAGAGAAGTAAGTTACATAACAACCAAAAATACTACAACGTAATTTAAAGCACAAATATTGCAAGGAGTTGCAGACAGTTGTTTTAGGATGTTAAAGAAACTTCTTTTTCAATTCAAAAACTGTGAGCTTTTCTATGCAACGTTTTCCCAGATGAAAATCCTTCTGTATGACTGAACGTTCAACAACTCACAAAAAAGGGGATTCTTTTTGAAACTTCAAAACAAGCGTCTGTAACCCTTTTCAATATATATGCTTTGATTATGTTGCTGTTTTATAATTACTTTATTGCATCCACAACCTTTGATTTTAACACATATTACCAATCTTAATACAGTAATTCATATACATATGGCCCCGGTTATGATCAAAGGCCCCCACCCCAAAGGTGATTTCTCGCTGCCGTTACTGGCACAAAGGCATTTAGTCATTTCTTGAAGTTACATATTTAGTGGATAAAAACCAGAAACAAGTTGCGTACTTTCCAAAAGTATGTGCCGCAAAAGCAGAAAAGCTAAGACTGTGGTGGAATCTTTTTCCCGGAAATGGCGATTTGTTGTGCGGTTGGGTTTCTTCAAACCAACTGGGTAATATTGCTTAAAAACGTAATTAATTATATTGCTGGCGTTGCGCAGTTTATGATGTTTTCGAAAAAAAAAAGGAATGCTTCTTTTTCAAAATATGCCTTTTCTATGCTGAAATAAATGCGTTTTGCATTCATACCATGGAGTGATTTTAACGGATTGCGCCCAATACGAGGGCGTTTACAAAGGAAATGCAATGAGACAGCTTTATGGAGGCAATAATGAATTTATATAACATCCATTTACATTGCAATCTGCAGTTGATCAATGCCACACTTGATCTAGTCTACTTGCCACCTAGTAAGGTTGAAAATTCGTAATAGGTTGAGAATATGTAAAATTTGTAATGGGGCTAAAAATTATGCCTGCAGATATCAATCCCTCCTCCCCCCCAACATAGAAAGTTTCTCATTGTAATATGAAAATACCGGCAATAAGCCTAGTTTTTGGTTACCCAAAATGGACTGTGCGAAATAATATAGATGTCAGCTAATTGGAAACCGTTTTAAATTTTTACATGTAATATAACAGAAGAACTGTATGCTTCCGCTGCGTGAAAATGATAATAAATGATGAAATATCGGACAAGAATTTTGTTGGTTATTACTTGTTGTTAGAATCCCTTGAACGCTAAAGTATATAAACGACATTACAAAATAATTTCAAAAGTTGGTAATATTAAAATCAGACAACTATTTGAAACAATAGGTCGTGTACAATGAGTTGTGAAAATGGATTGAAATGAGTGTATTACGTTGGGGGGAAATTTTAAAACAAATAGTTTACATAATTGTGATGAAAATAAGATGATTTTATATTTCAAGTTAAGGTCAAGCCTCATCAAAAAACGCTCACTCTGAAAATAAAAAATAAATTAAAATAATAATAATAATTCTAATAATAATAATGAAATTCTAAACACCTGTCGTTGAAAGCTTCTATATTTAATGGTGTTATACGCTCCTGTTATTATTCTTTTATTTCTTTTCATTTTAAATGTAATCTTTAGAAGATATTACAGTGACCCTGGTGTTTGTAAATCTTCCCTATGTACTTTTGAAGGAAGAGGAAAATTCGTTTTGATCTCTCGCTTTATACAAAACTTCTGCAAATATTGCACGTCTCAAATGACAACGTATTAACAAAATAAACATTCAATCAGAAAAATCCCACGTTCCACCCCTCTTGTAAACAAACCTATTACACACTTAAAGACAAGTATAATGCTCTTCTGCGAGTATTCCAAGGTCTTGTTTGCTCAAAGGAGTTTTAATGAAAAGTGAATTGTTTTTACTCACGCACTGAGTCATTGTTCTACTTCTCAAGGTCGCATTAAAACTGATTTAAAAATGATTCAGTTTTATGTCTATTGTGATTAGGCTGTAGAAACAGAAAGTGAGATTATGGTTTGTATGCATATGCAAATGAAAAAGAGTGGAAATGTGGTTTGAACTTGTGTTAATAATGTGCATTTTCAAGGATTTCTTGAGCTTACAGATTTTTATCTGGTGGGCAATTCTATGGTGTCGGACGTAAAAAATGAAGAAATATTTTTTAGTTTTAGTTCCATTTATCAAATATAAACTGAATAGAAATGATTAAGTTGGTATTCAAAATACTCGCTATATCAAAATGAATAAAAAATCATGTTAGTTTTTTAAAATAGATCTCTTAAATAGAAATTAAGAAGATTTAAAGAGTTGGTGTCGGACGTAAACGCACAAATAGTAAAATTGGAGATTCACTTAAAATTTACTGAAACTCTGCGAATTGGCTTACATTTTAATTTCAAAAACAGCTAAAATCGATAGTATACTTATGATTAAAGCATATTTTACAGTTTTTTAATGATATTGTTTTGAATAAAATCAAGTTGGAACTACTTTTACCTTGGTGTCGGACGTAAATTTGCGGTATCGGACGTAAACTCTTCGAATTGGACCTAAACCGTTGTTCTTAAAAGTAAATACATGTCAATGATTACAGTTTTAAGAAAGAAAATTAGCTTAACTTTTATTCCTAGGTCACACATATTATTTTTTAACATTTAAAAGGGTTCATCAAATTTAAACTGCCCCCTTTTTCCTGTTGTGATCGGAGGACGAATACGTTTATAATGTCCCGTAATTTGTAAAATATTTTGTCCTCAGTTCTTGGCCATTTAAAATAGCCTTTAGAACTATTCATGACTGATACTACAGTATAATTTGCAATTTTTTTGGTGATACATCCAAGACAAAGCTTGGCATCATGCGTTACCACAACCCAGTCATTGATGTTTACTGTATCAAGATCTGCAGATTATTCGATCCCGGAATTATCAGATTCTGACATAGAAAATATTGGTACTGTTCTTAACTTGTTATCACGTGATATGTCACCAATTTGAACTTGATTGTGTCCTACTGATTTGACAAAATGAGCAGATTTGATGTTTGGAATATGGAAAACAGCTTTCCAGTGCTGATGCAAATGCTCTGTACCTATGTGTATATCTTTTGCTGGAATATACTTTATATGCATATTTGGATTTAAAAGTTCTGCAACTTGAGAAAATTGCTCCGCTTTTGTCACCGTGATTTTTCCTGCTTTAACGCGGCGCCAAGCGATTTTTTTCACAGTGCCTCCTATGGCATCAACCACCATCAACCAGCAAATATGAATATTAATCAGAACACTGATAAAAAAAATGTAAGCACCCACTTGTACAAATCCAACTACGAAATCCATGTGTTCTGACTCTTTGCGAAATAGAATACAGGTTGTGTTGTGATGATCTAGCCTTTAAAACTTTAGATGAATACTTAGAGTTGGGTTGCTGTTTTTTTCAAAGCAATAATATGTATATAAACTTTTTATTAATTCAAGAGTTCCCAGAACAACTCAGGTGCATTGTAATTGTCTTAATATAAATGTCTCATGAGGAGAAAAAAAACTTTTAAAGTATTATTCTGAAGCAAAATTTACTATTTAATAAGTAAATTTAAAGTATATGTATGCACAGTAAAGTCAAAATAATTTTTTTTTAATCATGTTTCACTTTAACTTTATAATTAAAGGCAAAATATGGAGAATCACAGTTGTAAACAAGTGTTATATAAGGAATGTAACAGTGTCGGACGTAAACGGTGTCGGACGTAAAAAATTCCTTACGTCCGACACCTAGATTTTAATTAAAAATATTTACTTGTCACAAAATGTTAATATGTTACATCAATGAGACCAAAGATCTTAGTTTGCATACAAAGTTAGATGTATGTAACTTTAAAATTATTGGCCCAGCATAATCAATTGTACATTTTGGTTTCAGACGTAAAACACTTAATATGCACCATGGGAATTCTGCCACAAACAAAATGAATTTTTACACCATCACCTGCTGTACATTGAATATTTAAACAGTTATTCGTCTTAATTCATAATTTTAGTATGTATATTTTGGAAAGAACAGAGCTTCTTTGAGAGTCGTCAAATATAGTTTGAAAACGCTCTGAATGTTGACCTTAGTTTGACCTCTTGTATCTTAGTTAAAACTTAAGTTATCAAAATTTAGACATGAATTTCAAAATATACAACTCTTTACCTTTAAAATGATACCTTGTTTGTTTAGAAATGTTAATTTTGAAAATTTGACCATCTGGTTGACCTTATCGTGGAATTGCCCTGGTGTGAATCCAGTTATTACAGGTTTTCCACCATTCTTTGTCACTAGGTGGTAGCTTTTATGAGATTTTATAATAGCAAAGTAAGAAATTTTAAAATAACAGCTGACCTGTGAGAAGCTTTCGCACTCGAATTTTATAACCCTGCTGTAAAAATACAATGTGTGTGCCGGTCACCTTGTCAAGTGGTCTGACCGGGATGGGGAGGCCCCGGGTTCGAATCCCGGCTTGGGTATCGATATACTTTCCCTCTGTTCTGTTTTTAATCCTTGTCTGTGTGGTGAATCGCTGCCCTTTTAACGGGTCTTATGGCATGCGTGTTGAGATAAATCGGACTTTCACCTTAATGGTGCTGGTAAAAAGGGAAGCTGTACCTATTCCAAATTAAATCGAGTAGATCAATCTTCTTGAACTCCAGCACCCGAATGGTATATTTTCAACAAAAATACCACGTAAATAAGAACTAAAAAAATAATAAATAAATAAATTGAAGAAAATTTCCGCTGTATTAATTATAACGTCATTATGCGCAATATTCTTGCTTTCAAAATGTTATAAAGGCCATACCACCCGAATAAGGACTTGTTTGTACTTGAGGACTTGCATCGGGATTAATTTGTACTTGAAAGTAAACTCCCCAAAATATAACAATGTGCAGTTTATTGTGATTTATATTGTGACCCGTGTGTATGTCACCGCACAATACCAGTGCGAATAAAAATTGAGCTACGTAATAAGGATGAGTATTTTAGATACTTTAAAAGAAAAAAAAATGTATGCATCAAATGAACACACAACGTCTTCTACTTTGAAACAGCCATTTCTGATAAAGTCGAAAAAATACGACTATTGTAATATACTTATATTTTGTCAAAAAACATATAAACTATTTAAAGTTCTTTCTTCCAATGCACTATTCCAGAAAAGTGAAAATATCTAAAAAGTAGATGCATATTTTTTTTATTTTATTTATTTATTTATTTATTTTGAGGAGAACCCCCTAAAAAGTTTTGCGACTGGATTTCTAAAACGCCACCACTAGTTGCAAACTAAAAACATGTTTCATTAAGTAATACTACTCGAACATTTGTCATAAGAATCCCGAATATTCATTAAGACGCACGCATGAAGAAAAATACAATAGTTCATTGTTTTCAATTTACATTTTAACATTTTCATCTGAGCACAATAAAATAAAATGCTTGTATCCGTTCTATTCCAATATGCGTGACAGCTTAAAGTATTGGCATGAAAGTAAACCGAACGGTCTTTTCTTATGTATTGTCTATACTCGATTAGACACGGAGGAATTGTTTTCAGCAAATTTTGTTTTCTTTAGTATTGTTCTCAAAACACTTATACTATAATTATTCTTTTCGTGCTTGCTCAATTTCAATAATTTCATTCGCACGCTATTTTGAGACAAAGGATGGCAACGATTTTTTTGCGACTTTTGCGTCACTTTGCGTATTGCCACAATCACTCTTATATTATATTTTGAACAAGTTCAAAAATTCAAGGATCTGTTTCACATCCTGTGTGAAGAACAGGAAATATTGTTATCACGAAATTTTTTTCACTCACATTTTGGCCTAAATTTCTATTTTATTCCACCTCGAATGAAAGTTGACTAGTTTTGCACGTGCGTTCATGCATACATTCCCACGAAAGGACGGACATTCGAAATTTACATTTTGATCATTCCTAAATTAATTATGACAAGTTTTCACGTGGTGTCTGGATGTGCGTATGCAAGTTCGTTTGAAAATCGCAATTAAAAAACAATATGCCAAAGAACATTGAAACTCCTTATGTAGGATCTCTGTGAGCTTTCCTTTTTGATTATGATCTGACGTTCCAAAAATGTTCTTGATACGCTTTTTATGTTAAATCAAGACTGATGAAATGTCACTAATTAGCGATTTCTTGGCGATATAACGCCAAGATTTTGGTCGCCAAGTTTCTGTCGCCAACTCTGGGATGCATCTTCCAGTTGGCATCAAGTATGAGATGCCAAATTCGGTATCAGTTTGACGACATTAGCAACCTTTAGGGAGATTCTTGAACCACGTTATGGAAGAAGCAAAACTATGTATCAGGGTTCGTAAGTTTCGAATCATATTGGTTCCTAACAGATCCCGAGTAACCTCCAGAAGCGCAACCTTTAGCCAAAGTCCTGCTTGTGTGTGGTGCTTTGAACAAAGCAGCTCGTGCTGCTGCCCAATGCCCCAAGAACGATCTGCTTTTTTGTTACGTTTTCTTTTTTAAAAATGTAGTTTTCTGAATTGTTTCAAAATGAACTGCTTCAAATATCGAAATTTTATGTGTTTACTTACAGTCAGAACTCAGCACAATCCGTTTTTTTTTTATCAAACTAGTTTTTTTATAGGTATAATTATGGCACAATTAAGCTGAAGTTAAAAATTATCAATGAGATAAAAATTTCTGAAGAACGTTTTATTCAGGTTCGTCATTTCAAGGTTTTCCGGGGGGGGGGGGGCAAAGGGTACAAAACACAATACAATTTCACCAGAAAACAACAAAAACCACGCCCACTAATATGTCAGTACATTGATTTCTCAAAGTCAGGGTCGGGGCAATTGACCCCCCCCCCCCCAAATTACGAGCCTGATATTAATAAGTATATTTCTTTCTCTTTATGTTGGAAAAGGTCAAGAATTTTTTTAGGTGGTAGATCATAGTAGGCAGAGGAAATACGCAGCAGTTGTTCGTTGACCCCTTCGAGCATAATGTTAAATTATCAATACAAATGTCTTCGCTTTTATATATTATTTATTTTGAATTCACAAAACGAAAACTTATTAAAAATCAGTGTACAAAAGTCTAGTTACCTAGTAGTTATAAAGAATAAAAATATAAAAACCTCCATTCAAGGGACTAAAATTAAAATAAATATTACAATTTCCATTGCTGTGTCTAACACTTCCACTTTTGTTTTCTAATAAGAGAGAGAGAGAGTGCATGGGCAAAACAAAAATCTAACCTCCACTCTTCCACCGAAAACTCGATCTTTTCGTTAGAGGAAAAAGCGAAAGGGATGTAATATTGGCTCTATTTTAGAAACGCGGTCAGTGTGTTAAGCATTGAAATAGCGATCTCAAATCCGGGTTTGTTTCGCATTTCCTAATCGCGTTTCCAAACGCCGGGCCGATTTCCGCGCTCAAAGCCACGCTGAGAAGGAAGACGACGCTCGGTGGGGAACGTTTGCGCAGATCCCCATGCCTCAATATGTTTTATTTGTCAAGCAAATTTTGAAATAGCTTCGGAAGTTTCGGTTCATTAGCGGTAATCAGTTTCTTGCGTTAGTTTGTTTTAATTGATGAAATGATTTGTGAGAACGTTTGCTGTGGTTGGAGTGACACATCATGCAGCGTTATAAAGTCATTACGGGTTTGGAATATTTTAACCCTTTATGTCCCAAATTAATTTAGCAAAGTTTGAAAATTAGTAGAGTCTAAGGCGTCCTACGCCCTAGGGCCCCCATGAAAACTGCTTCCGATCACAGGTACCATCTGTCGACCTCTGAGGGAAGTACAAGGAGCGGTACTTAAAAGCTTCGGCATGATTCCATCCATTTAGGCTTCATAATTCTAAATTAATATAAGCGAGACTACTGAGTCCTGTCGGGGCATAAAGGGTGAAACCGCTAGAAGGGAACATCCAAGAGCGGATCTAGAAATGTTTCAGGGGGGAGGGGGGCGATTGATTTTGTCACGTCTGCTTTACTACATATCTTGGTTTGCAAATGTTGACCTGATATGTTTTGGGCTTCAATTGCGTAACTTATCCTAAGGAGAGCCCTAAATCTCCCTTCTACTAGCGTCAAAAATAGTCTAAAAATGCTTTTTCTGAACTTTAATATTGAACATTTACCAATGATGAATCCGTCCAGGGAAGGGCGATCGCCCCCATCGCCCCTCCCCCCTTGTTTCTGCCCCTGGTTACATCTAGGGTCTCTGAGAACTAAGGCGATTCCCATGTCATTTCTATCGCCGGCCCTTCTTTTAAAATCTTTTCCTCTGCAATCGATACTATTCCAATTCCAGGTCGGGCACCTATAGTTTCCGACTTGACGCACTCTCGGCTGCCCTGGGGCTGGGTATATTGGTATTCGTAAATTCTTGAAATATTTTTCAGAAAACTTCTGTGAATGAATGCAAAATTTGTCAGAAAGGGAATATTAACATGCTCGAGGAAGATTGGGTATTAGTAATGCAGGCGATATACCTCTCTAGTAAACTAGTTTCTTCATAGATGGCGCCACTGAAATAAAATTTTTGTAGAGTATAAGTGGCGCGATCTATGGAGCAACTAACTATAACGGTAGATCGTCTGATACACTAATACAGAAGTTTGTTTGGTTGCTTTTAATGGAGGCACTTACATTCCATCAGAAGTAACCATAGGCATATATGATACAACCATTTGCATAGTGACTCCTCGACATTAGCGGACCTAGTGCATTCCCTAGGGATCGGTTTTCATCCATTCACGTGAGAGTTGACGGCCAGTCCCTTGAAAATTGTGTTACCCAGTTACTCACCAGACTGCAGTACCATAATCCTCCCGATGCGAAATTTTACGGGGAATTTAATTTAGCCGAAAATGAAAAAGCAAAGTAAATATTCCAGGAATTTCTAACACGCCACTTTATCATGCGCCATTGACGCTGAAGAGTAGAAAACAGCAGAAAATGCAAAAATGTAAGGACTTTTTTTTATTTTTAGGAATTGCTTAAAATTCAATGTTTTGGCTGAACTTTCGTGGCTCTCTCTGTTCTGATCGTCCTTTCAAATTTGGTGATTTCAAAATTCTGTTTCCGAGGATTTTTTTTTTTTTTTTTTATAATTTCGTAGCTTCTAGTAATTATAAAGCTGGGGCTACGTGGGCCTAGAGGCAGAGTACTCTCCTCGTAAGCAAGTGGTCGTGGGTTCGAATCTCGCCTTTCCCATGGATGTTATTTCATCCTCTCTATGCCGTAAATCTGTCCTGTGTTTGTCAGGAGGCAAAGCGCATAGTACGCAGTCCTCGTGTATGTTGAAGCTGATGGCTTCTGAAAAATAATGATAATAATAATAATAAAGCTGGTAATTCATTTTCTAAAATTTAGTCTTTGCTTGTAATAGTGGCGGAACACACCGAAAGCAGTCCTCAATACTCATCAGTATTATTATTTTGGCAGTAAAATTCCATGTTTGTCTACAAGTAAACAAAAATGTAGTTGCGCCATTTGTCCTGGAAAAGCACCGACGGGCCGAATTGAAAGGCAAAGAGATAAGAAGATACACTATGTAATAAACGTTTGTAGAATTTCGACCCCAAGTGATGCTAGTAAAATTTATGTTTTGAATACGAATGATTGTTGAGCTCAGGAATCTGAAATTTGATAAGGAAAGATAGCATGACGATATCTCACGCAAGACAAACATTGTAGTAGAACTTTTGTTTAGTTTGATAAGAAAAAGCGCACGGATCATATGCAGAAAGGAATTCTTGAGTAAGTTTTATTTCATATAATTATGTTACTGTGAAAAACCGTAATTGGAGAATGTCAACAGCCACTGGTGATTCACCAGAAATATTCACCGATGTCTTTGCTACGTGAATGTTTAACCTTCTGACGTGAGAATGTTGACATTTCCCAGGTTGTGTCTTTCAGAGTAACTGAGCAACATATACACTATTCCTAGCTTATATTCTTGTGCCTTGACTTTATAGAAATTATTACAAAATGTGATAGATCACATAATACCTTCCAGAAAAATTTCAACTTAAAAAGGATGTAATTCGCTAACTGAACTTGATTGATTTTATGATTTACAAATTTGTTTTTATTTTTTAACCTTACTTAATCAGTGGCAGATTTACACTTTTAATGCCAATGATTTGCAAACCTAAAACCAGTGCTGTCAATTGACTCTAAGTTGCAGTTGGCCAATGAGACAGCTTTTTCGTCAATGTGAACGGGCTCTGATAGCACAATCGATCGTTTTCTATTAAGTTTTCAATCCTACAACTCCACAAAAAGCCACAAAGAGCAACCACAAGAGAGCAGTCAAATAGACTTGAAAAGCACAATTGATCGGTGTCGACCAAGTTTGCAATTCTAAAACAAGTGCTGTCAAATTAATTCTTACAGTACAATATAGTAGATTCTCTCTATATTGATCATTCATAGGACAGATTAAAAGTGTTTAGATTATGGGGGCGCTCATCACGGAAGAAGACTGGATAAGGTATATGTGTTTACAGGACCATCAAAATGCCTCCAGAAAATCAGGGTTTTAACATCTGGGGTTGTTCAGATTGAGAGAATCTACCCCAGATCGTTTTCGACCAACTTTAGAATTCTTCACCTTGTCTGGTCAAACTGACTTCAAAAGTACAATGGATTGTTTTTACCAAGTTTGCAATCCTGATATCAGATTTATCAAATTGACTCCAAAAGCACAGTATAGATCTTTTTCGACAACAATCCTATTCTCTTACAATCCTAAAAGCAGTGCTGTCAAATTGACTCATAAAGCATAATAGATCGTTTTCGACCAAGTTTACAATCCTAAAAACCGTCTCTGACTCCAGATATGTAAGGAAGGCGTTTGCTTAAAATTAAGTAATGATTTTTTTCCATTTACAAACTGTTTTAAAGTTTACTCCAATACTTTCGTGACTTCTACCTTTTTGCCGCAAAATTCTTGGCAGTAATATCCTAGTTTGAATATTTTTTAGCAAATAATTTGAATTGATTGTCCCTGCGAAAACTCGCATCAAAATGTAGCTAGTGCTATTTACTATAAATTTATCGCACGTGTCATCATCATTAAAAAAAAATCTGGCGATCAAATTTCGCATTATGAAACAATTTAAAATTTGTTTTCTAAAAAATCAAATTACGTGGAAATGTGAATTCATAGAAACTGTATTTTTTTTTCAATTGAAAAAGAAGAGAACCAATGAGAAATGAGAACTATTTCAGAATTTCTTGATATTAAGCTGAACGTAGTAGAAAATTTCTCAATCAAAACCTCAACAAAATTATTCGTAAGAATAATAAAAACTCATTTAAAGCGATATTGAATTTCTTACTTAAATGAATTGAAATGTAATAGGGATTTAAATTATTTTTGTTTTAAAATTCCACTTTAATTTTACCGCATAAATAGGATTCTGACCTAGATACAGCAAAATTTACATATTTCCGTCATATGAGACATACGTTGACGTTATCGTTAAAACTTTTGAAAGTTGGTCATGTGAGTAGTACTTATTCTTTAAATTTATTTATCATATTAAAATCTGGGTAATGCAAATGATATTGGGCCTTTGGAATTGCGTATATTTACTCCTTTTAACGTTAGTAGTCATAACTGCTTAAATAGAGCATTCTTTTTTTTTTTGAGTAAATGCATATTGCTGCGTCTTTCACTTGGATCGGGATTTTGGGAGAAAAATTTGAAATTTAAATTTTGAAATGGGGGCGCTGGTAGTGCACTACATGCGACGCCATCTTAAGCCAAACAATGCACTCAGTTTTTAAGTTTTGTTTTAAAAGTTAATGTTTAATTTTTCTCACAAATTGTTGCTGGAGTTTTTATTTTTTAACGGCTTACAAATTATTCCCAATCTTTAAATTACAGACATTCCATTACTTGTAACTTCCCAATTGTGCTTGTGTGGTACATTAACTGGTCAAGCTTATAGATTTATCGAAATTTCCTTACGCTATGGTCAAGCAATACTGGTCAATTTTGTTTCATCTATTTTCCTTCTGCATACTGCACAATTAAAACAGTTTTAAGTTTTTCAAAGATTGATTACTTTTAACGACGCTTAACGACAAGACTAACAAACAATAAAACAAATAAAACGATACAATAGAAAAAATAATGAAGAGTAAAAGTGGATAGTTAAAACAAACAAACAAACAAACAAAGTTATTGCTATTGGAGAAATACAGCCCAAGGAGAGCCTTGAACAGAAAGTCGTGAATGATATGTTTTCTAACTGCAACATCCATATCTGTTTTCGGCAGCGTTTTCGAAATGTTCGTTATTCTAAGCAACCTTTTTATTTTTCCCAAAGTTCTGGAAAAGTCCACCAGCAATGCAATCCCTTCTCTCTACCTTGGCTTTTCAGTAAAACTGACAGGATGAAAGGCAAGGACTTGTTTTAACAACAGGAAAAGCTAATCTGCCGTTTAGAATAAATAACAAAGTTGTTTAGCATCGAAAAAAAAAGATGGCGAACTCTTTTTTCCTGTTGCACTTTCTCTCACATTTTCCGCTTCCATTTTTATCGAAGTAATTAAAACGTGTTTGTTCGCGAGATTACCAGCATGCGTGTGTTCTGTTCTGCCGTGTTTGAATTCCACTCAAAAATTAATGCCATCTTCTAAGTGTCATTAGTGTTTCAACGAAACAATTAGTGCATAAAATGGATTTAAAACTTGTCAAGAAATCAAGTAAGTTTCTTCCTATATTTAATTTCGGAAGAGGTTTCATTGTTTAACTGACGACTCGAAAATGTAAACTGTTCTTCGATTAAGATTCAATCTAAATTCAATCGTTTATTTCAATGGCAGACATTGTTGCAAAATCGAAATATCGGAAATAAAGACCACGTGAAAGAATTCTGCATTTTAAGAATTTTCAGCAATCACGAAAAGTGTTTAAAAAATTTATTTCTAATACAACATTAGAATTAGCCTCATATGAAAACAATTTCAACGAGGAGCTGCCCTGTTCTTGGTTCAAATACATATACTGTCTGATTTTCTTAGGTAAAACCTTCCGCGTATTTACGCATGCATCATGTCTTCTCTGATCTTACCAAAATAGGGGTGATAGGTAAGATATCCATAAGGGGAAGAATAATAAGAAGCATTTTGAGCCGTATCAAACAACGCAGAACGATGCTAATTTCAAATACATAGTTTAGTTGAATGTGTCAAAAGGATAGAGCAAAAATGCAAGTTTTAAATTGAAAACTTCGGAAAGCTCCCACTCACAACCCAGCACCCCTTTTTTTTTAAGTGGAATGGTTCCCGAGTGCTTGGCGCGGCTTTCACGGACAGATAGTAGTAATCCAAATACTTTTTTAAAATAATCATAATCCAAATAAAATTCAGTTGCAAACAAGAAAACATTGTGATTCTTGAAATCTAAAAGCACTTTGCTTTTAAAATAATACTTTGCGTTACTGATATATAAAGGGGCGCCCAGAGCTAAAATTTTTGAGAGGACGGGGAGGGGAAAGTTTCAACTTTACCGAACAAAATCCGAATTTTACCGAATGATAAAATGCCAGAATATTCGTATGCCTACATCTAATGAGAAGAGGTATTAGGCATCATTAAAAAAATGTAATTCTCCACATTTTTCGAATAGCCAGACAAAATTGATAAATAAGGAAAATGTCTTTAGAGGTCACAGTGACTTCCTGTAACCTCCCGTCGGGGTGCTCCTGGCTGTATCGTTATTCTCCGGAAACACAGCTAATTACATCTAATTTATTTTACTATCTTTTAGAATCTTGGTAGGAGGCGTCTCGTTCTTGTACAGAATGGAATATTATACAGGGTTTTTGAAGTTTTGCACATATGAAGAAAATTTGTTTTAAGATTAATACACATATTTTTTAATACATTGATTCGTACATCATTGATTCCGCCCCCCCCCCTTCGTAAAATCTGAACTGAAGACGCTTAGGTGGAGCTAATATCGAAAACTGCAAATACCGTCTATGAAAAAAAAAAAAACCTCTCAGGGGCACATGGGAGGGGAATTATGAAGGTAAAGAACCTCCACAAAGAAAATTCGGTTTTAAAACATATTGTCGATTCTAGTGTAATAGTTTGTATCCATAACAGCAAGGTTCCTCCCCCCCCCCTTACAAAAAAAAAAGCAATGATACTCCTCCCCCTGATAAAAGAGATGTTTTGACCAAACATTTGCATCATCCTGCAAATGGAAATTTCTGGCTGCTCTTGTGCCTAGAGCGAAGTGGAGAATCGGAAAAATCTTCTCAAAGCTACGAAATATGCACGCTTAGAAAAAATATTTTTTTCTTTGAACACCATCGAAACTACTTTTAAACATAAGTTTTGAAGTCGGCGCAAAAACGATAGGTAAAATGATATTTAACCATATTTTGCCAACATTTTTCAGAGAAACCATTGAAAATTAACAGCAGAATATTTGTACCATTACGCGAATGTGTGATAATGAATGAAATGTATGCGAATGCTCTTAAAGAACCGGGATCCATTAAAATTTATATAGTTGAATTGTAGTTGCGTATGATTCTATATATTGTTTTTGCGCCGACTTCAAAACTTATGTTTAAAAGTAGTTTCGATGGTGTTTAAAGAAAAAAATTATTTTTTTACTTTTTAGAACAATTTTCAACTGAAGTCGGTTCTATTTTTTTCCAAAATTATTTCATTTGAAGTCGGTTAAAAAAGTACACGCTTTAAATTAAGAACCTCCTCCTTTTTTGAAGTCGGTTAAAAAGGAAAATGTTTTTAAAACTTGAATAGTAGTTTTTCTAATGATTTTTCTTTCTTTCTTTCTTTAAAAAACAAAAAAAAAAGTATACAACTTTATAAATGCCCTTTTGTTTTGTTTGTCTTTCAATGTAAAATACAAACTGGGCAACTTGCACTGATGTCTTCAATTGTAAAATAACGAACCGATTGCTATTTTGATAAAGTATTTTCTGAACTGAAATGAAATTAAAATTATGACAGAAAAGCTCATGCTGTCTTTTGCAATTTGGGGTGATTGTGAATGGTTTTTGATGTTTTTAAGAAAAAAATTAATGTTGAAAAAATGTTTAAAAATATCACATTTTATTTATATACAATGTATTTACAAACTTCTACAGGATGTACCACACAAATGTTTAACAAATCCTTCACAAGCATAAAAATTTTACAAAAAATTCATAATTAGACAGAACGGATTTGTAAATCACATAGTTTTTGGGGGTAATTGTGAATGGAATCAAAAATGCCATTTAGAATCTATAATAATGGAATTGTGGTAGATATAAATAAAGCTCTATTCACATACACACTTTCACTCTACTTTGGAAATGATACCTTCATTTTTAGTGCTCATAACTCCTACCGGTTACAGATTTCTCAAATGTATTAAAAATAGCAAGTGGGAAATAATAACAATAAAATTATAGTAGATGTTTAAATAAAAACTAAAAATGGCATATTTTATAGATTTAAAGCAAAGACAAATTCAAATTGTAAATTCGGACTTAGTTTTTTTTATACAAATACAAAAAATAACAAGTTTTTTTTTCCTTCTTGAAGATATCAAACTTAAAAGTGTAAAACATTACCATTTTTATTTATCAATAACTCAATTAAAAATGTTTTAATGTTTTATTTGTTAGTAAGATTTAAAACATAGCCCTATTGCTCATTTAGAGTACATTCACAAATCCATGAAAAATATAAGTTACTCTTTGGTTTTTGTTCTTTTTACAGGTAATGGTAGAACGGCAACAATGTCGAAAATAGTGACTGAAAATACATCGTTTTCTTTACTACAAACTCAGTTTTTGTGTTATTGGCAAATTAATTCCTGTACAATGTTTTTCTCCATCCTCCTCAGCGCTCAGTTACCCCTTTTTTAAATTACAATTGCTCCATATTTTCAAAGGTTTTTTGAAGGGGTAATTGTGAATTTGTAATGAAATGCTAAAATTAAAAAAAAAAAAAAACGGAAATCAATATCTGAGCAAGTCAGCCACTTCAAAATCAGGAAGTTTGTGCATTTATTACTATAAAACTGAAACAAATACACACAAGAAATAAAAATGCGTTGTCAAACCGGGGTACTAGAAAAAAAAAAACAATCATTTTTTAGCAATTGAATATATATACTAAGAGTTGGATGATTGTTTCCAAGATTTAACAGCATATTGAAAAATAAGTAAAAATTATATTATTATTTGTTTTTTCATAATCTTGCTGTTAATATTAAAGTTATAGACGTCGTTCACGATTATCCCAATTTACAATTACCCCTGTTAACCCTACGTTCTTTTGAAATTTGGCATTTAAATCCTTTATTTAATAAATGAAGAACTTGGTTTTATTAAATAAAAATCATTGATATTCTACTCCTCAATCAAAACTCTCAAGTTTTTTGCTTTTGTTGTTGGAAAATTTGGCTTCTGACCCTCTATGGTCAGTAAGAAGTAAAAAGGTCAGTTTTACAGAAATAATAAGCAAAAAGCACAGCCCAAATTGCAAAAATTACGGCACACATCGATTTTAAGGAACCCCTTTATTAAAGCATGAAATTGCAGGGTTCAGGAGTTGTTCACTTTCTGAAATGTACCATTTTGTGCAATCATAAAGGGTTCCCTGTTCACCTGAAATACGGGTTTGCAATGCGTTGCTTTAATAACACTGGCTTTTTTATTGGTTAAAATTTTCAATACTAAATATAGTTTCAGTAGTTTCAAAAACACGCCATTTTAAGGTCAAGGGGGAAAAGTATGATAACTTCCATTTAAACAACTTTACACTGAAATTAGAAGATAAAACATAAAAAATTGTAGAAATAAGTATTATTTTTTACTTCACTATTGTTTTCTCAAACTTTTTTTTTTTAAACATGTCGCAGCACTCTGTAGGAGGATTATCAAATTGTTTCTTTAAGAGTGTTCATGCAAAATAAAATTTAGAGCTAGATATTATTTTAAATGCTTTTTGAAATTTCAAGTCTTTGTAGTTTCAGTGAATTGAACAATTACACTCAGGCACATTGAAAATAGCGACCCAAGAAGAAACCGTCGGAATGATCAGCGACTGCGTCTACAGTGGTGCCAAGCCAGATCAATGTGGAATGTCACAGATTGGCAAAAAGTTGTACTTAGTGATGAGTCTCGGTTTGTTTTAGGAACTGATGATAACCGTGTACGGGTGTGGAGGCGCCCAGGTGAGCGGTACAATTCCTCCCACACTGTTCTACGTCACACTGCCCGCACAGCTGGTGTAATGGTCTGGGGGGCCATATCCTATGATAGCCGGTCCAATCTAATTGTGATGCGTGGAAACTTAACCGGCCAACGTTACGTTGATGATATTCTTCGACCCCATGTAGGATCTTTCCTAAATGGTCTCCCAGGGGCAATTTTTCAGCAAGATAATGCTCGTCCGCATACAGCAAGAGTTGCTCAAGACTTCCTACGTCATTTTCAGACCATTCCATGGCCGGCTCGCTCCCCGACTTATCCCCTATAGAGCATGTGTGGGATCAGCTAAAACGTGAGATGCCATCGTGTCACTCTGTGCACGATTTGGAGTTGGCTGTTACAAATTTGTGGGCCCATCTGCCTCAGGACAACATCAAGCGTCTAATCAACTCAATGCCGGACCATGTGGCGGCATGTATTGCAGCTAGAGGTGGTCCAACGCGCTATTGAAGTTGCTCTGTATTTGTGTCCTTGCAAACCCTGTATTCGTTCAATTGTCTTGATTTTGAGATCAAGTGAATCTCTCATCTGTATCATTATGTGTATTAAATTTCATTTCAATCCGATGCTTTCTTCTTGGGTCGCTATTTTTAATGTGCCTGAGTGTATTTAAAGGTCAAATCTGCGCTTGCAATCGTAGTAAAAATCGTAATGATCACATCAAAATTGTAATTGTGATTACGTTACTAACTAACGATAATCATAGTCGTAATCGTAATCACTTTTTGTTAGAGCATCAAAACTGTATAGTAATTGAAGGGGCAAGTGGATAAAGGTGATATGTGACAATTTTGGAAAAACATAATTTTTACCATGGATGAAGGTGAAAAAGTAATATTTTTTTTTTTGAAAACTTTTTCTAGATTTTTAAAAAAATGTCACATATCACCTTTATTTAACTACCCCTTCAATTATAATCTGGTATTTTTCATGCTTGAAATCGAAAAAAAATTACGATTTATCGGCCTGTTTAAGAGGGAATATAAATATGTTAAACATTATTTTATTATAAGGACCTTGATGAGCAAATTTCTCCACTTGGAGTTTCTGGCCTTCAATGTGTCTAACTGGAAGGTAATGAGTAGCGCTCGGATTATATGAATTAAAAAATTGAAAAATATTTATGCAAATATGCGCTGAAAATACTTCTTTTTGTACTAAGACTTTAAAAAATCCAATAATAATTATTTTAGCTACACAGAGAAAAGTTGTCAAAATGTCACGTAAAAAGTGATCGCCCCTTTTATTTGTCATTTAATGTTATTTATAAAAATCTTTTCTTTTCATATTATAAACCACAAGGAAAAGTATTTATTTTCAGGAAATGGTTTCTGATTGATTGTCCAATTTTTACTTCCTTTTACGTAGTAAAGGAAGTATTGTGATCGCGAAAAAAAATTTACTCAAATTTGGGTCTAAATTTTGATTTTACTCACCCCCGAATAAATGTTGAATAGTTTTTTCGACTTGTCAGCACGTGCATATGTACCTACCAACATATAACCAGCCGAAAAATACTTTTCAACCACCCCCGAGTTAATTACGACGAGTTTTCTCGTGACGTCTGTATGTACGTATGTGCGGATGTATGTGCGTATGTGTCCCGCATAACTCAAAAACTATATGCCGTAGAAGCTTCTAGCCTGGTATGTAGGCTCTGAGGATGGCCTAGTTGTCCACCTCCCCTTGTGGTTGCATTCGAATGTTCCCAAGGGGGTGTTTTACCCCTTTTTTGGGGTAAATCAGTGTTAATTTCAATGCAGACTCAAGTGATATGAATTGGCACGACCACTTGGCGATATATCGCCAAGCTTTTGGTCGTCAAGTGTTTGACGCCAACTTGGCGACATATCGCCAAGTTGGCGACAAATTTGGCAAAAAATTATTTTTTGAATTTGGGTTCAATTTGGCGCTATTAGCGATATTTTGCGAAAAGTCCACTGAATGATGTTAAAATCGGCGATATTTAGAAAATTAATCATTGTAAATCTTTTTTTTTGCATTGTTTCGTGGCAAACTAGGGGTGTAAATGTTTGAATTGTTATCTTGCTCACTCCAAGCACTATTTTAACACTTAAGGCATCTACTAAGAAATTTGCACGTAAAAGGAAGTAGTGTGAGGTCCATACCAGATTTTTCTTTCTTGGTGAAGAACAAAATGTGCATTCTTGATTTCACATTTAAACTTAACAATAAACTTGAACAATTCTTAAATCAAGTGAAAATGCAGTCACATGAATTATTTCAAAAAAATGGCCGTTTTTATGGATTTATATGCACTGACGTCAAAAGAGAGAGAGGTCACTTGACGTCAAAGGAACCTGCACATATGCATTTGCATATAATCCCAACTCTAGTAAAGAGTCGAGAGGAGGAACCATATTGAGCGCACGTGATGCGCCTTTGGTTGTTCTATTTCGTTTCTTTCCTCATAATTCGCTCGAGGGATCACCAGCAATTCCAAGAGCGGCTTCCTCGGTGCAGCCTTCGGAATGGAAACTTGTGTATTCCACATACATAATTCATGACTGGTGGTACGCCTGATACTTCCTGCTAAATCTATAACCATTTGTCACGGGTTTCCACTTCGATCCGAGGTTCACGTAAAGACCGATTAGTTTGCTGAGACCGTCTCATTTTTGGCACTGTCGTGGAAACCAGGTGCGAGAGACCAGGGCTCGATTTGGAAAATTTGATGCAGCAGTCTTTTCATGACTAATTGTTCGCCTGATTCTTCTTCTTCATTTGTCAGGAGCTTTTACTTCGATCCGAGGTTCATGTTTGTACATCCCGATTAGTTTCCTGTGGCTGTTTCATTTTTGGTACTTTTAAAGAAACCGCGTACCAGGGCCCGTTTAAGAAATTTTGGTGTAGTTAGACTTCTCATCACTTGTTGTACTTCTGATACTTCCTGTTAAATCTAACCATTTGTCACGAGCTTCCACTTCAATCCGAAGTTCACGTAAAGACCGATTAGTTTGCTGAGACCGTCTCAATTTCGGTATCTTCGTAGAAAACACGTGCTAAAGACCAGTGCCCGATTTAGAAATTTCGGGTGCACTAGACTTTTCGTGACTGATCGTACGCCTGATACTTCCTGCTAAATCCATAACCATTTGTTACGAGCTTCCACTCCTATCCGAGGTTCATGTAAAGCCAGATTGGTTTTGTTGAGGCCGTTTCATTTTTGGTACTTTCGCATAGAAAGCATGTGCTAGAGACCAGGACCTGATTTGGAAATTTTGGTATAGTAGACTTCTCATGACTGATTGTACGCCTGATACTTTCTGCTGAATCTATAACCATTTGCCACAAGCTTCCACTTCGATCCGAGGTTCATGTAAAGCCCGATTAGTTTGCCGAGGCAGCTTTATTTTTGGTACTTTCGTAAAAACCACGTGCTAAAGACCAGGGCTCGATTAAGAAATTTTGGAGCAGTTGGCTCTTCATCACTGATTGTACCACTGGGTACTTCCTGCTAAATCTATAACCATTTGTCACGGGTTTCCATTTCGATCCGAGGTTCATGTAAAGCCCGATTAGTTTGCCGAGGCAGCTTTATTTTTGGTACTTTCGTAAAAACCACATGCTAAAGACCAGGGCTCGATTAAGAAATTTTGGTGCAGTTGGCTCTTCATCACTGATTGTACCACTGGGTACTTCCTGCTAAATCTATAACCATTTGTCACGGGTTTCCATTTCGACCCGAGGTTCATGTAAAGCCCGATTAGTTTGCCGAGGCAGCTTTATTTTTGGTACTTTCGTAAAAACCACATGCTAAAGACCAGGGCTCGATTAAGAAATTTTGGTGCAGTTGGCTCTTCATCACTGATTGTACCACTGGGTACTTCCTGCTAAATCTATAACCGTTTGTCACGGGCTTCCATTTCGATCCGAGGTTCATGTAAAGCCCGATTAGTTTGCTGAGAGTCTCATTCTTGGTACTTTCGTAAAAAATCGCGTGCCAGAGACCAGAACCTGATTTAGAAATTTAGGGCAGTAGACCCAATCATAGATGTGGTAATCAATCTTTATTTCACTTAGGCCACATATCAATCCGACAACTATTTTACATGGGCCGCAACCTATACTATTGATAATTGCGGTGATAAGTTTAATTTTTTTATAGTGTTGCTGAATTCCTTAAAGTCAA
This sequence comes from Uloborus plumipes, assembly GCA_038373865.1. Taxonomy (NCBI): domain Eukaryota; kingdom Metazoa; phylum Arthropoda; class Arachnida; order Araneae; family Uloboridae; genus Uloborus; species Uloborus plumipes. Next base: position 5,765 of record JAXGGA010009113.1, on the reverse strand, counting down.
TCCGTTGTCCTTGAAAATATCTGTCCATTACTTTTTTTTCGGGGGGTGGGGGGGCTCTGTGAGCAAACATTTTTTATTTGCATTGTTCTGAGTGAATTTGAATAGATATAAGTTTTTTATTCGACGTTCGGAAGACACATTTAATAAAAATAGCTGAAGAATTATGTTTTTTACCTTCTCCTAATTCAAAATGCTTGATTTAGCTAACCATATACTACTACATAATCTAATTGGAATGGACAATAGTTTACAAAAAAAAAAAAAAAAAAAAAAAAAAAAAAAGAAAAAAAAAAAAAAAAAAAAAAAAAAAAAAAAAAAAAAAAAAAAAAAAAAAAAAAAAAAAAAAAAAAAAAAATAAAAAAAAAAAAAAAAAAAAAAAAAAAAAAAAAAAAAAAAAAAAAAAAAAAAAAAAAAAAAAAAAAAAAAAAAAAAAAAAAAAAAAAAAAAAAAAAAAAAAAAAAAAAAAAAAAAAAAAATAAAAAAAAAAAAAATAAAAAAAAAAAAAAAAAAAAAAAAAAAAAAAAAAAAAAAAAAAAAAAAAAAAAAAAAAAAAAAAAAAAAAAAAAAAAAAAAAAAAAAAAAAAAAAAAAAAAAAAAAAAAAAAAAAAAAAAAAAAAAAAAAAAAAAAAAAAAAAAAAAAAAAAAAAAAAATAAAAAAAAAAAAAAAAAAAAAAAAAAAAAAAAAAAAAAAAAAAAAAAAAAAAAAAAAAAAAAAAAAAAAAAAAAAAAAAAAAATAAAAAAAAAAAAAAAAAAAAATTCTTGAAAATATTTCAGAACGAAAACGAAATCTGTCGTAAGGCAACACGTTTAGAATTTACTGCGAGAATTAAAATAAACCGATTCGTCAATTTAAGAAATAACAATGAATGAACATTGAATTTATCATTATAGAAATGGTTGGTTGAGAAAAACTTACTATGTGATATGCATTAATTTCTAACGTTTAATGATGCTTCTTGATTTCTCATCTTTTTCTACATAAGCCAGTGTATCAACAAGACTTAAAAAAAATTGATTTCAAAAGAATGAAAATCAAAAAATCATAAATTGCCTTGAAACTTAAAGTGAATGAGATTTTTTTTCGTATGCATGCTTACAGCATGCTTTTGATTTTCCTTTTCTAGCCGATTTTCCTTTTCCTTTTCTGGCTGCAGCGCCCTCTATAGTTTATTGGAGTTGTGAATATTAATTGAACTGTATTAACTTGTCCAGACGATTGTTAATTATTTTCCCTTATTAATGGCAACGGATGATCGTTCAAACGATAATTACCGATTAAAAAATAATTGTGAAAATAAGTTTATATAGAATAGCGGTAGAATTCGATGGAGTATCGTGTAGAAAATGTCCTTCATTGATTATTCATTTATTTTGTTAATGTGTGCATATACAAAAATATTTGAATGTTTTAACTGTTGGAAAGTTCTCTGCCTATCATAAAGTAACACGAACCACACTATAACTTACATTAAAATACATCTCTTTTTCCCGCACTAGGTTTTTCAAAGACCGACAACGAGTCCATCAAGGAATTGCTGTTTGCTCTTAAAGATGCTGCCATGAACACTCGAGTGGGAGCGATGGGCATTTGGGAACGAATATCGGTTTCTTTAAGAAACTTTAACATGGCTTACGAATCCAAAGGAATTAATGAACGTAAGTTATCTTTTTATATAATTAGGGTTTTGTTAAACATTTTTCATAAATTTTCTCAGAAGTGTAATAGATGTTCATGGGGGAACAGGAATAATGAAGTTAGAATTCCTTCTACTTCACACCCACCGGACAAGTTATTTAATAAATGTCATAAAACTGTTTTTCATCGACGCCATTTTTGCATCTCTTTGACCTAAAGTGGTTCCCAATCTGGTGGTTCACGGACCACTAGAAGGAATCCACCTGTATAGAAAGTAAAATTTAAACACAGAATTAATGAAGTTGATGAATATTAAATCAAAACCACAAAAACTCTGTTCAGCTCACTTCACAAGCAGCTATTTCATTGCCTTTGTACAATTAACATAAATTATGAAAAGCTTCTACCTCTTTCACCTAGCTGGAGACGAACATGTACCAAAAACTTACGAAGTGTTTGAAGGAGTTGCAAAAATCCTGAAAAAATCTTCTGATTCCGATAAATTGGAAAAAAAACATGATTCCTTATATTTTGTTTAATGTCCCATTACAGTGGATGCCGGTCAATTGAATCAGCCGGTTTAATGTATAAAATCGTCAAAAACAGAACAAAATCCAGCTTTATTCTTCTTCTTTCAAATCCACGGGATCTAGCAGAGATAGATCAAGTCCAACAAATCCTTCACCTTCAAAAATTCAATGACTAGACCTGGTCTATCCCTCAAGTCTTCAGTGGATAGACCCAGGCAGGAAAAAATGTGGTCGGGGGAGGCCTGCGCAGTGATACAATTTTTACACAGGGCATAGTCTTTTACTCCAGTGGAATACCTGAGGGACTTGATGTGTCCACTGCGGAGTCTTATGATGGCTGTTTGGTACTGCCTGTTGATATTGGTAACTAGACAACCTCCTGGGCGATCGCTCTTGTACCAATTATGGCTCGGCGAATTTATCCAGTTGTTCTTGGTCCTGAGCTTGGTCATTGAGACGATCTTTGGAGATGTAAGAGGCCCAGAGGGTGCCGTGACTTCGGCAGCTCCTACTTTGGCAAGGCTGTCAGCAATTTCGTTACCTGGGATGTCCAAGTGAGAGGGAATCCATTGTAAATAAATGCGATGTGATTGCGAAAGGGTCGTGAGTTTTTTGAGAATGTTCGTGCCCGTAAGGTCTCTCCCTTTTTGCCAATTTCCAAGGTGTTCTAGGGCACTCCTACTGTCAGAAAGAATCCAAATTTCATCCGTGAGAGGGAGAGTCGTAATTGCGTCAAGTCCTTCATCTATAGCAATAAGTTCACTACTTATTACCAGCTTTATTAAATACTAGCGGTACCCGCACGGCGTTGTCCGTGGTATAAAATTAAAAGGTCATTTAGTAATGAATTGATATCGCAGAAAAAGCACTCAATTTTAGCTATAATTCAACTGCCATTCCTTAAAGGTAGGATATAAAAATAATACAAAAGAGAAAATAATAACAATTTTGCTGCTTACAGAAACCAACGAAAATCTTACCAAAGTTTAAAAGAAGGAAGTTTTCTTTCTTTACTTTAAAAACAAAATAATACATTTTTGGAAATAAATTATTTTAGAAAGAACGTTGAAATAATGCAATTTATACGATATTTTTATAATTAACCGAGTTTCAATTCCTTAAAAACTGAGAAAACAAAAGCAGACTATTTTTTTTATCAGTTAAAATATTTCATTCAACTCATTTTACTAAGGCTTGGAGTTTGGATTGCTACAAAAACAAATACATTTTAAAAATTATTAAGGGAAAAAGAACGAAATAAATAAAAGGAAAAAAACGGAACCATAGTAACAACATGAAAAGTTAATTTCCGTTGATAAAATAATTCATTTCATCTTTATTTTCAAATTTCATTCCGAAGACAAGCCTTGAATTCCGGGGTTCTATAAACAATTATTACAGCTCTTTTATTGCTCGTAGAACCTTCGAACTGACATCATTTTTAGCAGAAAATTTCAAGTTTTTGAATGACATAAGGCTTGAAAATGTGTATGAAATATTTCTTCCCCATTTTATCGAATTTGTATGAAAAATAAGCTGAGAATTAGAATAAAAAAAGAACGAAACAGAATTTTCGAAAAAACGCTTCGAAGTGCACTTCCCCATGTTACAAACTAATTTTGCGCCAAATTTTATGAAAATCAACGGAGCGGTTTTGACGCTACGAGCATGACAGACAGACAGACAGAAGGAAAAACAGGAAAAAAAGACAGACCCACCTTCAGCTTTATTATTAGTAGAGATAGGAATAGAGAAGAGATAGAGAAGGGGAGAAGATAGAGAAAGAGATAGAGAAGCCGCTTTTTCGAATCAAAATTGATTGGAATAAACGTGAATGATATAAACGGCGGCCACTGTACTAACATTTAATATACAATAGTGCAAAATAAGGAAGTACACGTTATTTTTAATTTTGATTATTGAACAAAACTGTGTTTCTTTTGTTCGGAACATAAAGTCATCTTTTATTGAATGATTACAGCTACTTTAAATTTTCTTCACACTTAACAGTCATCTGTAAGTACACTGCTCGACATTGAAAATGCAACACCAAGAAGAAGTGGTCAGAAATTGATGAAATTTGGTAAGAAGACAGAGACAGCATGGAACAATAAGTGATATTTATTTCAAAATAAATAAGCAAAATGTAGATCGAGGACGGCGTCGGCTCAGTAAGAAGTAGGACCACCGCGGACAGCGATGCACGAAGAAACACGTCTAGGCATGGAGTCAATAAGCCTGCGGATGGTGTCCTGAGGGATGGCACTCCATTCCCTTTCAACCATTTGCCACAGTTCGTCCTCTGAACGAGGCAGTGACAGGTTCTGCAAACGGCGTCCAATCACGTCCCACACATGTTCGATTGGTGACAAGTCAGGAGGGTATGGTGGCCAGGAAAGCATCTGTACACCTCGTAGAGCATGTTGGCTGATTCGAGCACTGTGAGGCCGGACGTTAGCCTGTTGAAAAATTGCATTTGGCAGACCCTGAAGGTAGGGGATTGCCACCGGCCGCAGTACATTATCCACATATCGTTGGGCCGTCATAGTGCCCCGAATATGAACTAGAGGTGTTACGGAATTGTATGCAATAGCGCCCCAAACCATTATGCCACGTTGTCACGCTGTGGAGCGTTCCACAGTTACTGCCGGATTCGATCTTTCTCCACGTCGACGCCACACACGTATGCGATGACTATCGCTGGACAAACAGAAGCGGGATTCATCTGAGAACACTACGGTTTGCCATTCTGCCATCCACGTCGCTCTGGTCCGGCACCATTCCAAACGTTGGAGTCTGTGCTGTGAGGTCAATGGCAGTCTTCTTAGCGGGCGCCGTGATTGCAGGCCACGAGCAACCAGTCGACGGGAAATGGTTCTGGTCGACACAGGAACATCCAGGGTACCTTGCACGTGCTGCAGAATCGACGTACAAGTGACTTGCGGGTCCGCCACAGCTTGTCGGTGAATCCGTCGATCCAAGCGGTCTGACGTCACTCTGGCTGCACCTGCACCCCTCAATGTGGCTACATTTCCTCTTTCCAACCATCTCCGACACAGCCGATGCACAGTGCTTGCATCCATGTGGGTATCAGCTGCAATTTGACGTATGGACCAACCTTCCCTTCTCAGTCCGATCACCATACCCCTTGTAAAGTCGTCTATATGCTGGAAGTGTCTTCGTTGAGGACGGCGTGGCATTTCCTCCTATCACACGTATCCTTCGAGACAAAAACCAAATTTCTCCGATAATTAGTCCGGCAGAAAAACCAACATGAACATAGCCCACTTTTCAACTTCATTCTCTTATATCTTACTTCACGTGCGTCAGAGAGCTGCGCATTTCATATCATTTGCATAACTCAGTGACGTGCGTCTACGGTAAAATTTGCACGAATTTCTGACCACTCCTTCTTGGTGTTGCATTTTCAATGTCGAGCAGTGTATTATCTTTTCTTCCTTTTTTTTCAAAACAGACCCCCTGATTCTCAGCTGAATTTAGATTGGCACTGCTCTGTTCTAGCTTTAATATTATTTTTTCAATAAGATACTTCTGAGCCTTTAATTTAATGGTTGGAAGTTTAAACTAATTTTTTTCA